>ML311170.1:0-58946 GCA_005239505.1 Nicotiana paniculata
ATATATATATATATATATATAATGCTTATCTCTTTATACTTTTGATGAATTCAAAATTATAATTTAGTAAAACAATATTACATTTTAAATTTTTGATAAACTACAAAATTTGAAAACTAATCAAATAAGTACTACAGTAGATGTACGAAAAGAGGCGGATAGAGATAATTTTATGATATTTATAGTTTGAATTAATTAAAATATAAAATATAAATAAATAACACTCAAAGAAATTATCAATAGTACTAAGTACTTGCTAATTCAATAATAAAAATAAAAAGGATCAAATAATTTATTTGATTACTATATGATGTGTATCCTTTAATTTTGTATGGATTGAGTTCTATTTCTGCATACTATATTAAATAATAAATTACAACAAATACTCCCTCCGGTCCACAATAAATGACCAATTTGCTTTTTCATTTTAGTCTAAAATAAGTGTCCATTTATATAATCAAAAAAGAATTCAATTTGTTTTTACAAAATAACCCTTATGTACATAACCCTAAAAAGTTGTCTTACTCCTCACATAAAATATTTAATTAAGGGTAGTTTAGTCATACTAGGTATTTTTATATAGAATTTAGTATTTTCTTAACGGGCGTGCCAAAAGCAAATTGGTCACTTATTGTGGATTGAAGGGAATACTTTTTAAGTTAATATGATATATTAGATTATAATTTTATAAGATTAATATTCTTGTCAAATAATCCGCACATCGCGCGGGTTCTTATTCTAGTCATACCTAATAACCAGGCGTTAATGCTCTTAATGAAGCGTCAAATACTAATTACTCTGTCCCTAATCATATTAATTCTCTACTTCTGTTTAATTACATTGAAAAAGATTAGAAATGAAAAGAAAAATACAGGAAAAAAAGCTTAACAAATTAATTATGCTAATATATTCTGTTTCTTTAAATTAAACTTCTTTTTGAAGGTGGATTATGGGGTAGGACTTTGTAGGTTTGAACACTGTTGATAATTGTCAAAAGAAAATCAATTATAGGTTAAATGGATTACAGTAAAAGAGTGAAAGGAGAATCTGGAAATACAACATGAGAGCAAAGTAAAAAAAAAATAAGGGGAAAAGAATAAGTTGGAACGGATGCTTAATCATATTATTTCTTTCCAATGCGATAAGGTAAAAATTGTACGCGGCATTCTATTTGGTCGCCCCCATTTAATCAGTACCTATATTTTTAAAATTAACTTATACCCTAAGTTTTACAACTTCCGACACTCCTTCTTTCGGCTATCTGTGCAAAATTTCAGCTTATTTAGTAGTGAAGTTTTTACAAATGAATTAAATAACTTCAGCATCTTCTATTGAAGTTTTTGAAAAAGTTTTATAACAAAACTAAATTTCAACTTATTTAGTGCTGAAATTTTTAGAAAAGAACTAAATAACTTCAGCATCATTCTGCTAAAGTTTTTGAAAAAACTTTATGACAAAACTAATGAATCCAGGCCAAAACTTCGGCTTATTTAGTGCTGAAGTTTTTACAATGAACTAAATAACTTCAGCAGCTTCTGCTGAAGTTTTTGAAAAGCTTTATAACAAAACTAATGAATCCAAGACAAAACTTCAGCTCATTTAGTGCTGAAGTTTTTACAAATGAACTAAATAATTTCAGCATCTTCTGCTGAAGTTTTTAAAAAAACTTTACGACAAAACTATTGAATCCAGGACAAAACTTCAACTAAAACATACTTAAGTACAACAAATAGAGAACAAACTTCAGTTAGTAGAATGTTTAAGTTCATCAATTACAAACAACTTCAGGCCCGTCTCCTAGAATACTAAAGTTTGTGTGAGTGTCTTTGCTACTTCAGGCCCGTATACCTGAAGTTTATGCGAAAAGTGAACGATTACAATTATTTTGTAAAACGGGTATAAGTTAAAACGTGACCTAAAAAGCGGATATATGTGCAAATGCCTCTAAGATAAGAGAGGAATCTACTCCATCATCTATTAAATGCTGAAGTAAATTCACCAAATGAGATCATTTGTTTTCAGTTCGATCTTGTCCTTTTTTCTTGGACTTCAATGTGAATAAACAACGTTATTTCATAGGCAGATCTAAGATTTAATTAAGCTCTATATGTTTTGAGTCATATCCAAAATTTAATTTTTATGTGTTTAACTTTTAAGCTTTTTAACCTTAAACCAATTATATTTATAAAACTATGAGAATTAAAGATATAATGACCAAACACATGGGAATTGAAGTTCTGCTTCTGCTTCCTTATGTACAACTTCTGGTTTTAATGGAAATAAAGGATGCATGCGTAAGGACTAAGGAGGTCTCTATCTCGTGAATAACAAGTACTCCCTCCGCTCTTCAATAATTGATCAATTTGTCTTTGGCACATTCATTAAGAAAATATAAAATTTTAAATAAAAATAATTAGTGTGACTAGACTATCCTTAATTTAAATATTATAATATAATTAATGTGAGGAGTAAAAAACAATTTAAAAATACATATATAAAGGTAATTTGAAAAAATAAATTGAATTGGTCAATTATCGTAGACAGGAGGGAGTGTTACATAGTCTCTGTAGCCTATATATTTTCTGTGCCTCGAACTAAATTAATGAATCAAACAGTGATATTAATGTCCATATAAATGTCAAATACCCAAAAAGTAATGGTATCTCATTGGTTAAAGAACAAGCATTGCCAACAAAAAGGAGGGGGAAGGGGGAAGGGGGGGGTAAGACATGATTATTACTGTTTACCTTGTTATACTAATCACTGATTTTTTTTTTAATAAAAAATTTGTTTCTTGCCATACAATTATATGAAAAGAGAAATAAGGCTAAAGAAAGAAGTTATACTTTATAAATTTTCACAAGACCTTGAAATTCGGGCAAGAGATTAGTCTATTTGGCCAAGATTCTAAAATTATCTTATTTTGGGAAGTATTTTTTTAAAGTACATTTCAAAAAGATATTTTTGGTGATAAGCAATTTGTGTTTGGCTAATTAATTTAAAAAATACTTTTGAGAAATAATTAGTATTGGGCAAAGCTTTTAAAATTGTTCTAAGTGTATTTTTCTTAAAACTGCTTATCTGAAAAGTGCTTTTGTAGAGAAGTTAATTATTTCTGCTTCTCCTCAAAAACATTATTTCCTTCTAAAAATTTGGTCAAACACCTCAATTTTTAAAGAAAAAATACTTTTAGCATTACCAAGAAAAGGAAGGAAAAAAAACGCAAGAGATTTATTTGTCAGAGTAAAAGCATTCTCTGTCAAGTAAATATCGATTTTTGATAGAATGCTAAGAAATAATGAAGAACAAGACAAGACAAGTTTTGGGGTGAAATCTCTCATCCCTTCTCATTGATTCCACAAGTATTTATAGGCAAAGAAATAAGACAAAACCTAAACTAATTGGGAAACCTAAACCTAATGGGCTAGGAAACCTAAACTTAATTGGCTAAGTTTTCCTAAACCCATACAATTAATTAATTGTAACTTACTCCTAAATAACATAGGAAATATACAAATCTAGAATATTCCTTATTTACTTTTGTTTCCTTATCAATTTTCTTAATCTTGAATACTGAACCTGCAAACACTCTTTATCAAGGAAGTTTTAGAGCTTTACCCATAAAAATTAAATTAATTACCTTTACTTATCTATTTATTTTTGTACCCATTAAATTAATTACTCTTCCTATCCATTGTAACTTTTGTGGGTATTTGACTCTTTTTTCTTCTTTTTCATTAATTTTTTGCTCTTTCTCTCTTTTTGTTATGTTTTTTCAATCATACTGTTTTTTATTTCCTTTTTTTTAACCATAATTTGATTCCATATTCAACTTTGGGTCCTTTATTTTTATCTATCTTTTGTTCATTTTTCTCTATTTCTTGTTCCTTTTCTAATTTTATTTAACTTTCTTTTTTTCTTTTTTTCCCTACATAATCTAATCACATTCACTTTTTTGGTTCTCTTTCTTTAATCTTCTTTATTTTATACATTAATAAAAGATAACTAATATAGTAAATATTCATCCACAATTTTTTTAATATTACTGATATAATATACCTTATCTCTTTTATCTCATTTTTTCTCTCTAATAAATTATTGGAACAACTTACACATTATACATGTTTTTTCTTCTCTTTTTTCATTGCATTTTTTTCTTTTTTCCCCTTTTCTAATATTATTTTTTATTATTTTTAAATTATTTTTTCTGTATTTCCTATTTTCTCTTATAATCTAATTCTACACATCTTTTTGGCTCCTTTATTTTTTTTCTTTTTCTCTCCTTTTTTTTACTATATCAATAAAAAAACTATATAGTACATCTTTTTATTTAATTTAATTTTTCTTATAATAATTATCAGAAATAACTTACTTTAGCACATAGTATACGAAAAATAACATGTTAGTAGTATTTGAAGTATATTGTTGTAGCATACTATGATACTCACTTAGTACATTATCATATACTGATAGGGTATCATAGAGGTCTGGTCCATTCCTTCCAAAAATACACTCAGTTCTCTATGATATCTATATGGTTTATACTACATACTGACATGATAGAACGTGGCATTCCTTCCAAAATAACACTTAGTCTCGATGATACCAACATGTTATTAGCATATGCTAACAGGGTCTCATACAGGAGTGGTTCATTCCTTCAATAAAAAAAATACTCGCCGGTACTCTATAATACCCACATGATATATATTATATGCTCACAAAATAGAGTTCTTGTTAATTCCTTCAAAAAAGAGCCCAGTCCTCTGTGATACCAAACTGCTATACAAGTATACCATTTTGATATACAATACAAGTTCTTCTACTTCGCTACCTCAACTTAATTTCAACCCAAATTTCACAAATTTAGTGCAAAATTTCCACCAAATTAGCTTAAAAATTAGCCACAGCCTCCATTCAACATTTCAAACTAAGAATTTTTATTTTAAATTTTTTTTTAAAAAGGCGTAAAAACTCTATTGAAACATTAAAAAGATTCTAATGAAAAAGATACCAATCTGGTATATATCATATACTAAGAGGTTATCATAGAGGACTGGTTCATTTCTTTAACAGAAAAAAAATACTCGTCATTCCTCTATGATACCCACATGATATATATTATATACTAACAAGATAGAGTTCTGGTTAATTCCTTCAAAAAGAGCCCATACATCGATCTATGATACCAAAGTGATATACAAGTATACCATTTTGGTATACAATACAAATTCTTCTACTTCACTACCTCAACTTAATTTCAATCCAAATTTCACAGATCTAGTGCAAAATTTCCACCAAATTAGCTTAAAATTTAGCAACAACCTCCATTCAACATTTCAAACTAAGTATTTTTGTTTAAGAAAATTTTGAAAAAAGGCGTGAAAACTCTATTGAAATATTAAAAAAGCTTCCAATGAAAAAGATACCAACCTGATATATATATCATATACTAATAGGGTATCATAGAGGCCTAGTTCATTCCTTTAACAGAAAAAAAATACCCGTTAGTCTTCTATGATACCCACATGGTATATATCATTACTGACATGATATAGGTATGGTTCATTCATTGAAAAAAGAGTTCAGTCTTTTATGATACCAAACGGGTATACATATATACTATTTTGGTATATACTATAGATTCATCTTCTTCACTAGTTCAACTCAATTTCAACTAAATTTCACAACTCTAGTGCAAAAAATCCACCAAATTGGCTCATTTTAGACACAAAATCCATTTAACATTTAAAAGCAAATGTTTTTGTTTAATAAAATTTTGAAAAAGGCATGAAAACTCTATTAAATTTTAAAAAGATTCCAATGAAAAGTTTCAATAAATTTAAAAAGGACCAGATTATAATGATATAATATTACACTATACTGTATATTATAAGAGTATATTAAAGGGTAGCCCGGTGCGCTAAGCTCCCGCGACGCGCGGGGTCCGGGAAAAGAGATTTGTAGTGTATAACAAATTGGTATACATGTATACCACTTTAATATATAATTTTTAATTGATACAATTTATTCCAACAGTATACTCTTCAATTTAACTTCAACCCATATTTCACAACTCTACAATCTCCATCAAAATTGGCTCAAGGTTTTTCTAGAATATCAAATCAACATTTCAAACAAAACCCAAGCAAAATCAGCTTAAGACAACTACAAGCTCAACAAGTCCACTACATGAGTTTCCAGCTTCAAGGTCCTTCAATTGTGTATTTGATTTTTTCTAATAATAAATCTTCAAAAATCTCCAATATGAAATTTCTAAAGATACAATAAATAACTTTTTAAAAATATCTACTTTGAGTCAAACAACAAATCTTAAAGTTTAAATTTCAATTCAAAAGCTTCAAACTCAACAATGGCGGGTATTTCAAAATTCAATCCCAAGCACCTCAAATCAGATCCAAGTGAAACCAAATTTCAGTATGATTAATATCCTTTTTTTTACTATAGTATAGCATCTTACTTAAAAACACATTCGGGCAACAAGTATAAATGCTTAAGATCAAATTGTTCCCTTTGAGAATCCACAAAAAGATATATTTTCATCATATATGTTAGGACAATAGTGACTTCTCCATTATCTCTATGTATAATTGTACTAAATAATTAGTTAAGCACATAAATGAAAAAGGAGGGAAGATGGCCATAGCAACAATGATGTCATGATTTGTGAATGCAACGCCTTGGCGAAGAGCACATAATTATTTTTAACCTTATAGGTAGTCTTTGTAATTAATTTGAGGGTAGATAATTAGTTTAGGTTTTATGAATGTTTTGTGTAGATTCCCCCTTTATCAAAGCCTTCTTCATGGAATTCCCTATTTAGCTAATTGAATTTTCTAGCATTCCATAAGAGGAGTAATGATGAGTACAGCCAGATTGGCAGTGGATCCAGAATTTTCACCAAATGGTGTCAAAATATAAATAATTAGATATATCGAAAAGTCAAGGGGAGTTAACGTATAGTAAATTTATATAAAATAAAAAAAATTATCTAACGATATAAATATAGTGTAATTTTCCGGCGAAGGGGTGTCCAAGGTGGCTCCGCCACTTGTAGAGGCAGGTTGATTCTTTTTAATTATTAGTACTTTCACAAATTTTGAGGGAAAAACAAAAGATGAGGTATCATGGAATCATCGGTGCTAGGATTCGTTTGGTTTTAAAATAAATTATACAAGGACTATAATACAAATATTATTTTTATCCGGTCCTTTGTACTGAACATGGCATATATAAGGCAAAATTTATAATATGAGTTCATTGTGAATCCTTATAAAAATGAAAAGGTGTAGATGATATGTTTGAAATTTTTTATCTTTTTTGTGTTCAATTTATATATTAATTAATCCATGTATGATATTCCATGCTCTATTAGGTTAAATTTATATACCTCTTTGTGTAATAAATTATACAAGAATTAAGTATACAGGATCCTAAATACAAACCAAATATTGGATAAAGCAATACAATTTACACGCCTAGTATATCAAACCCAACTCCTTGGATGATATCACAAAGGGAAGATGGATCCTTATCTATCTATCTTTTTCCTTTTTTGTTCTCACCAGCTGCGATGTGTTTGTTGTTCAAATCCTTTGTTTGATACCCAACTTTTGTTCTGCGTCTTCCTTAGGAATGGTGTGTGATCTTGTAAAGAATCACACCTTACAAGCAACTTTGGTTTTTGATCTTTGTGAAACAATTAAAGGCCATAAGATATACATGTATTTCTTTTTCGATTCCAGATAAAAGTTGAACAAAAATGAGTTGTACTTCATGAATCGATACATCAACCAACATGTGAAGTAGCAATTGTTTCGTAGTAAGCAGACAAGCCTACTTTATATGCATTCCATTAAACTGGAATTGATTAAACGCGGACTTCAACTGAAATTCCTCATACAAATAGTTGACTGAAAAGGATCTCAAACTTGTCAACCAAAGGACAGAGAGAAAAATTCAATCATAAGTAAGTAAATTCAACAATGAAAGCAAAGCAAAGAGGAACTACAAAATTCAACAATTATACATAGTCAAATCAGGAAGGTGGTTGATTGATGTTGCTTGCTCGTTCTGTGCAAGTGACACGAGGTCGCAAACTTGTAGAATGGACACTTTATTCCCCACTAGCACCAACAGTTTGCGCTGCACAACTCGGGTGTGCATTCTTTAACTTTTAAATCCCATAAGAGTTTATGCCGACAGCCCCAAAACGCAGCAAGAGCGTAATGGACATAAGAAATTCATAGATACTTACAACCAGTGTATTCACCGAAGCTCAAGCAAGCAAACACATTCAATATGAGGTGTGTGGGGAAACATGTCAACTGGTTGTAAGCTACTCAGCCTGTAATGTCCTTCTATATTCTGCTCTGGCTGCATTTCGAAAATGTAATGGACTTTAGCAAACTGAATTGTAAATGTTCGTAAACTGAATTGTAAATGTTCGTGGGATTAATATGATAACTCAAATACTCACCACACCATAACAGAGGTAATTAAGATCACGAGCACAGGTAGCGGGATTACACGATACATAAACAATGCGTGTTGCCTTTAACTTTAGCAAGAATTGGATCAATTTGATGTGCATACCAGGGCGATTAGGATCTGCAGTTATGACCAAAAAACAAATGTAAGCAATTCCATGAATCAAGCATTACCCAAAAGCTGCACCACACACACCAAGATCACAGCAATTCCTATCCATTAGAAAAACTTTGCAAACCATCAGCGATGAGTTTCTCAATAACTCTATTTTGGACGCAGTTGGGTCATGCCACAGTCAATTAAAGAAGCCTATGAATGCTGATGCTCATAGAGAGTGATAAAGCCATCAAAAAGATCTAGATAATGATCCCACAGAGAAACCACAGGCGACTTGATGGAATCTCAACCCAAACTACTCACTAAAAGCTAGATGTGTACTACTGATCCTTTCTTGGACTTTGTTAGCTCCCTGATCTTAGCAGAATTCTCTCATGTGGAGCTAAGTCTATCTCTTTTGCACCTATTTCATCTTCTTGATGCCTTTAATGAATTATCATACTTCATCAAATAAAAAAGAGTTGCTCAGGAACAAGTAATCTTCAAGTAGATTAAGTACTAACTACTGGACTCAGCAGCCATTTACTGAAAACAGTGAAAATACAACAGCAAAGATCTCGTTCAAGAATTGCAAATATCATTTACCACAGGAAACAACTTCTCTGTGGTTGAGATGTCGAAATAGGGCATAGCTTCACAAATTCATCGTTCGATTTCAATCTTTTCTTCTGAAGGGGAGTGGGGACACAAATATAGAACGCCAAAGAGCTCGGCCAACTTACAAGACAGACTTCCTGATGCAACATGGCAGTGACAGTTTTTCCTTTCTTAACAAATTTATCACCTAAGTACATTAATCATTTCATATGAATCCTCTTATACGAATACAACTACTGATCTTAAAACATAATGAATGTTGACCCCCCCCCACCCCAAAAAAAAAAAAAAAAATCAATATTTTCCTCTCAAAGGGGACAAGCGTAAAGAGCCATCCTAAAGAGGTCGACCAACTTATTACAGCTAGTATCAAATGAAATAAATTATCCATAAAAAACATGAACGAACCTGTGATGACAATATCCGGCTTAGGCAAGTTGCTGGCGAAGTTCGAATCAATTTTATTCAGATCTCCTTCGATAAAAGTTGCATTATCAATGCAATTTAACTTGGCATTCTCACGTGCATCGGAGACAGCTTGAGCAACTACTTCAAAACCATAAACATGCTTCACCCTGCAAATTGAAATAGTAGTAATATCATATAAGAAAAATCCTGAACTTGCATCAGGGATGAGATTTATTACCTTTTGGCCAGTGCAAGGCCAATGGTTCCTGTCCCACAAAATAAGTCAAGAACAATTTCAGAGCCATCTCCTTTAAGAAAGGCGCAATCCTCAATCAGTTTATAGAGAATCTCTGCCTGAAAAGTGCAAGCGTTTTTATTTAGCACCAAATTTATCATAAGATGGAAAGTTGTACAGGGTTCGGAAGTGAACTACAAAAAATCAAAGATCTGGTCCCTTCCATTTCTTTACCAAATACCTGGTGTGTGTTTGTCTGAAAGAAAGAGTTAGCTGATATTTGGAAAGTAAGCCCCCTTAAAATCTCTGTAATGGAAGATTTTCCATACAATGTATATTCCTTCTCCCCAACGGATGTGTTGCCGATAGAAGTGTTCACATTGTTAACAATGCTTACCTGTTAGACATTAAAAGTGCAAAACTGAGAAATATCAAAAAAGTTGAAGTTTTGTGGAAATCTACAGTGACCGATTGAAAGGTAATGTTGTGGAATATAGAAGGCTACACATCATCTCAAAAGATACAACCAGTCAACATGTAGAGGAGTTGAGTTGATTAAAAAAATTGACTTAGGAGGCGCGGATTTGGTTCAGGATTAAAAGCAATTAACTGTTCACGAAATATGACTCCCAAAGTAAGCAGTTAATTTTTGGAATTTCTTCATCCTAATAGACAAAAAGTACGAAATTATCTGCAATTATGTTAACCAACCACTTCAGGAATAGCTGTGATTTTCTCAACAATGGGCCTCAAGCATTCAGGATTGTAAGAAGAAGTCACAAAATTAACCATAAGCTCAGGAAGACCAGTTTCAACATTCCTGCAAGCAAGATTGACACAGTAACAGACTCTTGTTAGGTGTAAGATACAGCATCCAAAAGATAACAACAACAACAACAACAACAACCAAGTATAGGCCCAGAAGTGGGGTCTGGGGAGGGTAGTGTGTACGCAGACCTTACCTCTACCCCGATGGGTAGAGAGGTTGTTACCGATAGATCCTCGGCTCATCCAAAAGATAATAACTAACTCCAAATATAGTACAACAGAGACTAAGCAACAATGCAGTCATACTTATCCTTACAATTTAGGGAAGAGGCTAAAAATTGAAAGAAAATACTTGTTCAGATTACAAACATAACCTGCAACTAAGCACCAAAAAGTAACGTCTCCTAATTTAGAGAACCCCTAATTTGTCCTGAAAGACAAATATTGGTAATAGAATGAAACAAATCCAATTGGAGCGAAATGGTAACTGATGATTCATACAGCCGATACCCTAGTTCAGGATTGAAATCTCGTTGTTGTAGATAAGTTTTATTCATACTTAGCTGCTCAAAGACTACTACTATTCTCATGCCACCCCAGGCACCCCAACTACCCCACCCCCAGAAAAAGGAAAGTGATGAAGCGACTTATTTGCTATATTCACACAAGGACTGAAAGAGGATTCAAATACCTGCCTGTTCTAAGCATTAGATGCTTCAGAAACCCAGAGTGAGAGTGCACATCATATGGAGAAAGTCCCAGTTCTGGATCCCGCCAGCATCCTTGCACAACTTCAAGAACCTAAACCACACATCATTTTTAAACAAGAAACTGCATCGTACAAAAAAGATAAAAACAAAGCAAAATATTTTTGTTGAAAGGAAAACCGAATACCAAGTCACAATTAATTATAAGCATAATCGAAAAAGAATTGACGAAAACATCCTGTATCACAATACGGATGAGCAAAACAAGCCACTCTTAGCACCATTTCATTTTCTCTATTTTACCTCAGTAGGTCTCTGTTGCTGCTGACAATCTCCAAAAAAAGTCTAAATAGAAGTGGTAGCTCTTGTATCCTACTAAAACCACTGTATATGAGCTAGAGGACAGTATTTCCAGTGAAATATTTCCTTTTTCAATCATTCAGAAAATTAAGATACAAACTGATACGAGCATTGACAAGTATAAGCAATGGCTTCAAGTATTGTTTAACAGTCAAGACCAAGAAAATTTCCTATTATCCCTATTTCCTAGAAAATATTCATCATATTTTGTTCAACCTGATTGATTTTTCACCATGAACAGGAGAAAATCATATCTAGCAATCCTAATGTCTGTGATATTATCTACTAGAATTCTCCAACTTCCTCCTCCCTGTACACCTGTGCTACCGTCAATGTCCTCTAGCTTGATATGCTAAATAATGCTGGGAATGAGTTGCTCAAGTGTTCATACTGCACCTCCAATGTTCAAGAACTTACTCTATCTCCGCCACGGATATACTGATAAGAAACGCACCTCCATACTTTCATTATGTCACCAAAGACCTCATGCATAAGGCATTGTGATATACTCTGTCCCCCATCTCTACTCTTGGACTCCATACTCGTATACAATGAAAACCTCGACTCTAGTTGCCAAATGTCCAAATCCATTTTCCTAGTACTGTTTTAATGAAAACCCTCAACACTTTAATCCCTAACCCCCTGCTTCCACAGGGGATGCGATCACATCCCAGTTAACCAAATCAAACTTCTTTGCTTCCTCCTTTGTGTCCCACAAATATCCTATTGCAACCTCTTCAGTATTTCGATCACAGCTTCAGGCGCCAGAAGACATGAAGTAGGTTGATATGTTCGACGATGTGCTCTTTTATACCTCTTTTTTATGACCGGATAATCAGTCAGGAGCCAACCCTTATACCAACAGCATCCTTCAAAATTTGGGGATAATGGGCCCCCTTTACCCTTCTCCACTTAAATACCAGAATTACTTTGCTTGGCGGAGGGCTTATACACCTGTCTTTTTTCCTGAATAATTTATACCTCTTTTTTACTCTTAATTTATACCCCGTTGCCCCTTTTTGGAATGTTAGTTTTTACATTTTCAATTACCAAGTTCCATAATACAGAATCATCATATGAGGATCATAATCTTAGTACCAAGTGATTCAATCTTACATTTAAATAATATCTCAAAATGTTATTTGACTTTTTGAAGTTGGTAGTTATGACGATTAGGGAAAGATTTCATTATTGAACCAATCTAAATGGAATGTAGGTCAAATAAGATAAGGTGGCTAGAGTTCACTAAACGAAAACCTTTCGGTTGCTGATCCCAAACTAGTTCTTATCAAATGCCTCTTTCACCCTCCCCCTCCCATGGCATTAGATTTTTTTGGAGTAACATCCAAAAAACTAGAAGCATACACAAGAAAAGAGTGGAAATGATCTTGAAAAGTCAACAAAGACAACCCGGTTTAAGCCCCAAAGTTGATTTATATTGGATAAATCTAAAACAGAGACACCAGGAATAAGGATGTTTTAAAGAAGCTACCAGTGGCTTGAAGCATACTAACTAGAAAGTATCTATTTTTTTTTTTTTAAAGCTGTAACTAGAATCATCTTTACATCTTCATTCATATTTAAGAAGCACTATTTTGTTCAGGTTCAGTAAGAAGGTGCATACTCGTGTAGACCTATGTAAAAGACACATGACCACTCCTCCATTCTACACTAACCAATCAATAACCAAAAAGAGAGAAGAAAAAAAATTAGCACCACAAATTCTGAAATTCATACGACAGAAGAACAACGCAACTTTGCCAAATTCATGATAATATAGTTTAGATTGTCAGGGAATCCCCGGTGTGGAATTCTTCTTATAATGCTATATTCCCAGCTTTTAACTCTCTTCTATTTCTTGCTTCCCCATTTTCCATTCTCCCAACATATTCTCACTGCTACTTTTATCCATCTCTTACCAATATCTAGGAAAAGTTTCCTCACTTTCTTCATCCCCCTCAACTCCCCCAGTTCCTTTCTTTTTGGGGTGGGGGCGGTGGGAGGGAAGTTAAAAACGTCCTTTCATGTTTGATGTTTCCCGCCTCCTTATTTTCTCACTACAATAGGCATCCCCACTGTTTCCAGTACAATGGTACAGTGCAACACCAGATTGGTCCACTCACCAGTTCACTTTACCCCAGTCACCACTAAGCCTTAGATCCATGCTACAATACAGTTCAAAAAAGTCCTTTATTCCATGCACCAGAAAAACTGTAAGTGAGTCAAAAGACCATGTACAAGAGAAAAAGAGACATTTGGCCTCTATCAACCTAACTGGTTTCAAAAAGCACATACCATACCTCATTGCCGGAATCACTTTGCAGTAAGCACTTATTCACATTTAAAATCTTATCAAAACAGCCAGGGGCATGCAAACCCAAAGCATAGCGAGAGCCCTCTGTATCATCTTGCAATTGTTCAGCAGGTACCCAGCCCTTTGGGCCAAACGAGAACTCCATCTGCATCACAAAGCAGAAAAATAAAGTAAAGGAACCATTGTTAATTACCTCTTAATTGTTTTTGGCCATTCTAGACTTCTAGTTCCTCTATAACTTTCTGAATGTAAGGACTATAATGCTCATATAAGACCATCATAAGAAGACAAGACGAGCGGGTGAAACAGAAAAAGAAAAGAAAGGTAAAAGCACAGTGCTATATACACATACGCGGAGATTATTGACCTCAAAGAAAACAATTTATTTTTCTGATAATTACAAGAAAATTAAAGTGGATTTCTGTAATTTGACTCAAGTTAACTGATATTATACCAGAGACACCATTGCTAAGAAAAGTTCCAACACCTTTTTACACTACCCTAATCTATAATTACCTAGGTCTCCCTTAAATTAGCTCCCTGCACTTGTAAATTTAGCAAATAACAACTTATTGTTTTCTTTCTCTAATCTTCTTGAAAGGCTCTTCTAACTTTATTTCATTTTGGGTTTTGAGTAAATTATGCCCTAAGAAGGTAGCCTAGAAGTCGAGGAATTGTAGTAAAAACTTTGGGAATGAGGTTCGGGTTCCAACAAAGGTGATACGAGTGAATTCTTGTCATCTGTCTAGAACTTGGTGGGTAGACTTATTTGATACTTCTGCTAGTGAGAGGTAGATGGGTTAGTCTAGGTGCACAAACTGGCCCGAGCATCGCCATAAGAAAAAAGATAAATAATTTAGGTTAAGTTGGAAATAATTTAAAAATGTCATGCATTACAGATTAAGTCAACACTGCATTCAAGCATGTGGAATTCTTTTGGTAACTACACTTGAATCCCAAGCAAGCCAGATTTGGCTATAGAAATCCTCACCGATCATACCCCTCCATTTAAGATCATCCTAGACCCATATTATACAAATAAAAATTAAGAAAAAGGATAAGATAACAAGTACTAGAAGTCCTCTATATTTTCGATTGGCATATAAATCCCTGATAGAACTAAAAGACTCCTAGAAAGCATAAGGCCTAACATAAAAGTACTAACATATTCCTAACTAATTGGTTCGCCTACCCCATATAAATCCTTTTGTTCTACTATGCCCGAATTTTTGCTAGGTCTATGTGGATTCCAAGAGATTGTAGGTCTTTCAAGTCGAGACACCACCAAAAAGAAAATCAGCCTAGCAATGCTGATTAGATTCCATTATTAGTAATAGTGAGTAGAAGTTCAGCTAATCATTTAAGCAATATCCAAATTGTGAATACAGGTAAATCCTCCACTGACCTTGTTCCTATAGTGAAATTGAATATCACAAGGAACTATGGGTTTCATAGCATCAGCGAATACTGGCTCTCGATCAGAAAACTTGCCCACGTGTACAACCAGGTCGCGGACTTGTTGCTCCTTGGCCCTAAGCTGAGCTTCATATGACAAGTTCTGCGTTTTGCAACCTCCACAATGCGAAGCATGTTCACACGGAGCTTCAACGTAGTCTAAATGCTGCGTTATGGTTTTCAATTTCTTCACCTGCCATCCTTATCAACCAGCATAACATCAATCAACAAATTGGGTACAAGTACTAAAACATTTCAAATAAATTTCATTTTATACTATCCTCGCCAATCTAAAAGCGAGCTAAATAACTTTAAAAAAAATTAATAGCAAGTATAAACGTTGTATATATAGTGATAAGCGAGGAATGGAATTAAATCAGACTGGAAATAAAGGAGAAAAAAAGCAGATACCTCGGCATAATTCTCTCTTTTGCGAGTGACACGGCCAATAAACCGTTCTCCAGGGAGTGCACGATCGCACATGACTACAAAACCAGTGTCAGCAACTTTGCAAACGCCTTTTCCTTTAAAAGCAAGGGATTCACATACTAGCTCTAATGTTTGCCCTCGCTTTGGGAAATAAGGCTTCTTCGACTTGTCATTGTTGTTGTTACTAGTACTAGGCACCGTTTCCTGTACATTTTCCTTGGAATTTACGTTCAATTGAATGTCTTCAGTATCTTCAACGGGGGAAAGAGAAGCGAGAGTAGTGAATGAACGTGAACGTATTGATGAAGCTGCTGTTCGAGTTCGGAGTTTGTGTAGCCATTGATTAGAGGGTAGAGAGCGAAGGCTGAAGGTAGCCGTCGCCGTCATTTTCAATCGGACTAACTGTTAAACCATAATAAGGCGTTGGGAAACAAGTTCGACTCCGAGAGACGATGTATTTGGAGGTTTTAAGGAATATGGATAGGGTGGCTAATGAGAAAATGACAAAATGGTCCCTTATGTTTCGGGTAGGCTTTAATTTATCCCTTAAATATATTCCTGATCAGTTTTGGTCCTTTAAGTTTAACAAATTCGAATACTTGTATCATGGATTGGGCTTTATGCCGACTGACATATAGGCCCATTACCCGGTAAAGCCAGCTCGAGAATAATGATTGGGCTTTTGGCGTCTTCGGTAGAGGCCCATATTTGGCGCAGTGTCGGTGGAGATTGAACAGTGTTTTGAGGAAGCTCTTTGAATGTGGTAAAAATTGTATGGCGCGCCCTATTTGGTCGCTCCCTTTTAATTTATACCCGTTTTATTTTTTTGTTTGCATCCGTACCCATCTTTTTGTTAAAATCGTTTTAAAAAGATAATTTTGCCCTTCGGGACTATTGATAAAACTGTAGATTGTAGGACAAAACTTCAGCATGTTTTGTATGAAGTTTTAGCAAATGAACTAAATAACTTAAGCATATTTAGTCTGAAATTAGCAAATGAACTAAGTAACTTAAGCATGTTTAATCTGAACTTAGCAAATGAACTAAATAACTTAAGCATGTTTAGTCTGAAGTTTTAGCAAATGAACTAAATAACTAAGCATATTTGGTCTGAAGTTTTAGCAAATGAACTAAATAACTTAAGCATGTTTCCTCTGAAGTTTTAGCAAATGAACTAAATAACCTAAGCATGTTTAGTCTGAAGTTTTAGCAAATGAACTAAATAACTTCAGCATGCATAAGTAAAAACTTATTAGAAAATTACATACTGCAAGACAATAACCTAAGCATGTTTCGTCTGAAGTTTAGCAAATGAACTAAAAAGCTTAAGCATGTTTAGTCTAAAGTTTTCGCAAATAAACTAAATAACTTCATCATGTTTAGTCTAAAGTTTTCGCAAATAAACTGAATAACTTCATCCTGTTTAAACTAAAGTTTTAGCAAATTAACTAAATAACTTCACCATGTTTAGACTGAAGTTTCGGATAAAACTCATGACAAAACTGTAGATTGTAGGATAAATAACTTCAGCACGCATTAACATGAAGTTTTAGCTTCAATGTGAAACAACTGCATGCTATATTAGCATGAAATTTTAGCTTCAACATGAAACAACTTCAGTTAAAACAACATTAGCATGAAGTTTTACCTTCAAGTTAAAACAACTTCATGCAAGTGTAATTCTGAAGATGAATCTGGACAAGTTTCTGATTTTTTGAAGATGCTGAGAGGAGAGTATGAGATCTTTTTTCATGAACGAGGTTGCAGATCATGCGATTTATCAGGGTGTAATTGTCATATTATTACGGATTTTTTGTCAACTAGCTACCAAATCAATAATTTTTAAAAATAAGGTACAAATTAAAAGGTGGCACAAATGTAGGGTACGACTGCATATCCCCTGAATGTGAAACGACAAGTTACACATTTGATCGGTCGATTAAAAATAATTACATATATATTTATATACAAAACTATAAATTATTTTTGTTATTATTTTTAAAAGCGCCTATAATATGTAGCTTTCCAAAACTAACACATCGAAAAGGGTTATATAAAAGGGAAACAGATTCAGTCAAGTAATATTGCCTCAAGTAATGTTCAATAAACTTTTAGATTTATGCCATGTGGATCATAAAACAATTAATGGCTAAGATTCATTTCAATTCCTATATTTATCTCCCAAAAAAAAAAAGACAAATAACATATGTCTTTTTGATTAATCATGTTTCTTACTTTTATAATGTAAAATAAAGTAAAATAAGGGCATCAGATGAATTTTCCGAAAAATCGTTGTTAAGAAATTTGATAATATTTGGCACCACATAAATATAAAAGATGGATACTTGTGTTTGTAATTTAGTGTTTTTTTTTTTTTTTTTTGTAAAATTGCTTTCAGAAAATAGAAGAAATATCATTCAAATCTAATCATTTATAGAGAGCATTGCATTTTACGTTATTTGCAGTTTAAGTAATAAATATGAATAGATTACGGTAACCGCTAGTATATGTATATGCATTTTTAGTTTTTTGGCAAGTATAGGAATTGATATGAATCTTAGCCATCAATTAGTTTATGAACTATATGGCATAAATCTAAATAGTTATTTTTTTTTGGACAAATAAGGATAATATATTTAAAGTTACGGAATATTGTATGTTACATCATTCAAAAAACTACAAGCCTTAAGGACATTTGTGTTGCCAAAGTTGGCTAGCCTACAACATACTTCAGTACTAATATTTTAACAAAATAAACGTTACCCGCCCTATTTGTTGGCAGATTATTTATAACATAAGGGGGCGGTTCACCTAGAAATTGATGTTCCTTAGCATGGTTGAGAGCTTCCTTTGCCAGCTTATAGGCCACTTTGTTCCCTTCCCTGAAGTTATGGCTGATTAACGGTTGCTTCAGCTGTAGCATTAACCACCTGCAAGTGCATAGAATCGAATTGTGAGAAGCACAACCAGAATTTAGTACTTTAATTACCTCTGTTGCGTTAGTTTCGATGACAAAAGATGTGTATTTGTTTGTAAGTGTTATGTTGAGTCCTTCATTGAGAGCTTCTAATTCAGCCTAAAGTGGCGAACTTGATGGGTAGTGATGTTGGTAACCCATTATCCACGTACCATTATTGTTTCTGAATACTCCCTGTAAACTCCCTAGGTTGTATTTTTCCTTAAATGCATCATCTTTGTTGAGTTTGTAAAAATTTGATTTGGGCTTGTGCCATGCAACTTTTATTGCATGGGAATGAACAGTTGGTTGTTCCTTTTGTGTGAGAAGTTTATACTCTATTGATAGATCCATGGCGTGAATAGGGTTAAAGTTGTATGTCGTGTTTGAATGGTTGTTATTATTGCGGTTAAGCCAAATGCTCCAAACAATAAATGGGTATAACTCTTCCCATGTAAGATGAGGGGAGGGAGTAATGTTATTCAAGTTTCTAATGGTTTGAAGCCAGAGGATATGGTTCCGATGAGCAGAGGTCTTTAAGCCCCTCAATATCCAGTAATTAAGGACTGCTTTGCAATTCGTAAAAATATGCTCAATGATTTCTTTATCATCTTTACATACTGGACATGTAGGATCAATGTTCAAGCCTATATGGTGATGGTAGGATCGAGTAGGAAGTTTATTATGAAGACATTTTCACAACAAAAATTTATCTTATTTGGACAACTCATTTCCCAAATCCAACGCTGGAGCTAATAAGTTTATAGCAACTTTTTGAAGAAAATTTTTCGTCCCTGTTAGCTCCCAAATCATCGAGTCATTTGAGTATTTCATAGGGTGTTAGATAGGATATTATTTCTAATACATTGGGGTGGATCAAAGGTGATTTTTCCTAGCTCCCATTTATTATTAATCTAAATATCTTTGATAGTAAGGCTGTTACAAGACTTTTTGAGGGGGCCTTTCATAAGTTGCCTAAGGTTTGTGGACTTAGGGATCCAGTTCGATTGCCAAATGTTCATTGTTGAGTTTGTGTGAGAAATCCATTTTAAGCCCTTATTACATATCTCCCACCCTTTTACCACACTTTTGCATACAAAGGAGGTGTTTTTAAAGTTTTTGGTGGAGCCATATATTGATGAGAGAATTTTTTACCAAGGATAATTTGTGTTGTGAATGAGTCTCCAAGTGAGGTTTGCCAAATTTACTAGATTTTGTTTCTTTTGCTGAGTGAATACTGATCACGCCCAACTATGTCTTATAAAAAGACTAAGTGGACGTTGCAAATATAATCTAGTATTTCGCCTAGAGTCGAATCCCACAGGGAATTAACCTATCAATTATCGTTGTTAGACTCACTCGATTCTTCGTAATCAACTTCCCAAAGATTATGAATATCAATTGTTGGTGTTTCTACTAATTAAAACTAAATGAAATTAATTAAACTAGAATATAACTATTGCTGGGTTGTAAACAAATGAGAGAAAGATCTAAGGTTATGGTTTCCCATGTTGATGGAATCTCTTCTTGTATATTTCATATAGTTTGGCCTAATTATCTCTATCAATCATGAGCACTCTTGTTACCGTAAATGTCTCCCGAGTAATTATGACAATTTACTAGACGCACTCTCCCGAGTTACGCTTAGCTATCTTTTATTATAGCTCACGTTAGATTGCACCCAAGGTATCGTTATCCCTAATCCAACCTTTAAACCCTTGGTTATGGATCCCTCCTATACTTTGGGAGTGATGTTGTTCAACAACTACCTAAATGTGCACTCTCTCCCGAGTAGATACACACTAAATAGGCACAGCTAATTGAGGGCCCTTCAATCAACTACAACAAGAACTTAGTTGAATAAATAGAGATTAAAACCAAGCAAACTATATTAATATAATAAGATATTCATCCTCAACAGGTTCCATCAAAACCTTAGACTAAATAAGTTAGCTACCCATAATTGTGCTAAAAACAACAATAGAAGAATTCATCAATAATGGTAAAAACACAAGGAAGAAAGATGAGATTTGATTCCCAATTGTCCTCCTTGCCTCTTGCCTTTGCTTTCTTTGAACACGACTTTAAACCTTGATAATCCTCTCTTTTGGGCGAGTTGAACCTTATATAGGTTAAGTGGAATTGTTCCAAGCTTCCAATTTTACCCCTGAAAATAACGTGTGAGTACTGGACTAGCGCGGTCGCACTAGTGAATGCGCTACTGGCCACGCTAATGGCTAAGTGTACTGCCTCTGATCGCTGGTCTAGCGCGGTCGCGCTACTGGGCGCGCTAAGGCCGCGCTAATGGGACTTCATTCTGCCTCAAACACCTGGACTAGTAGTCTGCCTTAGCGATTTTCTTCCTTCTTTTCACACGCTAGAAACTCCAAGGGGCCTTTCTCCTTCAATTTGGATCCAAACACCATCCTAGGTCCTCATAAGCATACTTTGCTCCTGTGAAACATAAAATCCACAATTAGAGCGATTTTAACATCATTTAACATTCCTAAGACAGTGAAACATCATTAATTTGGAGTATAAATATACGCTAACTACGTGAATTCAGCCTATTATCAATGCCCCAAACTTAAATTATTGCTAGTCCTCGAGCAATCCACCCTACTCTACAAAGGTACTTTCATCAAGTATTTCCCTAATGTGTCACACCACGAACATATTACAAGAGTTGTACCTAGCAATGTAACATCCATGCCTCAAGAGTCGACTCTCACATGCCATGCAATATTCTTACTTCCTCAAAGTACTCTAAACAGAGGTCAAGACTTACCTTTCCGTCATGAATCAAGTGCCCTCACATCACACACGAGAGTAGTTCCACGAGAATAATGTTAAGAAAAAGTAGGAACTCAAAGAGAAAGAATTCAATCACTCATCGGAAAGAAAATTCATATGCCACAAAGATGCACCATAGGCTTGCCCGTAGTGTAATACTCTACTAATCGAGTCCATTCAGTCTAAGATCAATTAGGTCTTCATTTGGTTGTAATGTAGGCTAAGGGACGGGTATGATATATTTAGATATAGTGACTAACCTCCCTAAGCACTTTTAATACATTTACTTTCACTTTCAGACCATATTTATGTCAGGCCAGACATTCCACCACACTTTTCTGTATATTACCCCCAAATTTACTTAGGTGCAATTATATCACTTCACTATTTATCAAGGACTGCATTTATTCATTGTCCTTTTCTCTCTCTTTTTTTCAAGTGGCGCTTATTCTTTCATTTTTTTTCAAAACTTTGCACCTTTCTTTCTATTTATTTGATTCCACTCAAAAACCAAACCACCACCCCACACTTTGACTTTTACATGTTCTCTAATAATTCAAGTGCTCATGAGAGGTAAAGGGTTCAAACAGATGACCATTCAAATAATTGGGTAAGGTTTGTAACGTGGTTGCCAAAGAAACAGGCTTATAAGCTCAAAGGAGTTAACTATAATAGATTACAATCAGTTGGGTATACTTTATATCTGGCTTAACAAAGAAATGCCTATATCACTTCTAAAACTGAACGGAGCTACTATTTCGCTTTGCAAACACACAGGGCAAGTTCTAGGCATCGAATGTGGAGCATAGAATACAATGCAATACACCTTACACACATATGGCACGTGACTCACTCCAGATTGGTTTATCAAGACACTCTCACCGAGTTTTCAAGTTATTTACAACATACAAATTTAAGGCACTCTACAAGAATCAACAAATGAGCCTAAGCGTCACATTCTAGGGTCTTTTGTGTTCCGGTGTAACAACACTAAGGGATGCTTTTCCTATTTCAGCTCATCTCCCAAAAACACCTAACAACTAAAAAAATGAAATAATAAAAAACTAACTACACCCGGTTCAAGCAAAACCCTTGAAAAAGAACCGCGGTCAAAAGAAAAACCAAGGGGGAGTTGCTACACTACCTAAAAAAAAAACAAAATCTTTTTGGTGTTTTCATTAGACTAAGTTCCCTCAAGAAAACTGCCCAAGAGATCCGTCGTCAGGAAGAGTCCACTATATATTTATTTTTTATGGTCGACTTGGACCCTTAAGAACCCCGTCGAAAAGGGATCCGTCATCGGGCCAAGACGACTTAATTAATTATACTACTACTAAAAATCACAAAAAGAACAAAAGCAACAAAACTCAACAAAAGCAACCAAACTCAAAAGAAAATAAAAGTAACAATTAACAATTAGTTCCTACGTATACATATACAAGGGAACATTCCCCCACCCCACACTTAAGATGAAGACATTTCCTCATGGCAATCAAAATAAACAAAGAGAGGTAAGGGGACTTCCCTGAAAGCTCAATCCTGGTCGGAGACTGTCCCTGGATCCAGGTGACATGCACGACCCAGGGCACGCAGCCAAACTATGATCGTTTTCTGATTTGGACTGTTGGGTGGCTAGCGTATCAACTCTCGACCCCAAGTCAGTAACTGAGGTCATTAAATCAACCACCTCCTGCTCCAGGTGGTCCATTATCTGTCCGCGACTGGCCCTAGATGGGCCTGCAACCTCGGCAGCCTGATCTTGAGGGGGATGCGCCTCCTCCCCATCTTCTTGCTCATCCTCCTCATCATACTCATCAAAATCATTCTCCACCTCATCATCATCAACTTCCATCGCTTCCTTTCCAATAGTAACCATGTTAGCTCGAAAGGCGTACGCCGTTGGCACTTTGCCATCCACCGCCAAGTTTCCTGATACCCCAGCTGCAAGGCACAATTGAGTGACAAGAGATGGGAAAAAAAAAGCCATACCTGTGAACTTTACTGCGGACGAACATCTCCTCATGCATGAGCCTGGCCACGTCAAAGTCGCGGCCTGTCATGAAGCACCAAATCAAACACCCAAGAGGAATGTTCACCTCTGAGGTGTTGTGGGATGGGATTAAGCGGTTGTTGATCAGGTGGAGCCAACATTTTGCTTCAAAGGTGAGGGTTGAAGAGTGAAACTTATTCTCATACTTGTACCACTTCATATCTGCGCCCGGGACACAAATGGTTGGGAGGAACATTTCCCACTGAGTATAGCGCCGGCCATATGCCTCATAGCCGTCCTCGTACCTATCCACGGAGCCTGGCAGCCGGTAAATCGTCCGAATGGCCTCCACAAAGGCGTTCACCGGCTTCTTCCTCACTGTTACCACATGATTCTTGTGCTCCGGGCAGTTTGCATAAAACTCCCTCACTATCATTGCATTAGCCTCATCGGGCTCCTCAAAGAACACATCTAATCTCCTCCGCAACAACTCATCGTACATCCTTTGGCAGTTACGTCGGAGTGATTCCGTATCTATGCCACGTTCAGGTATGGCCGCCTTCGATTCCTTCGCAACAAACCTGCCCTGGGCCTTAGCTGATACAAATTTGTTGCTATTGAAAGGCCTAGTGTCAGGTGCTCCTCTTGCTCGTTTGCCGGAGGAAGAACTTGCTTGTCTGTCGGAGGAAGATCTGATGGTTTGATGCTTCCGAGAGGGTGCCATTATACCTACAATAAGGAAATTATTAGCGTAGCACAACGAGGTGACCCAAATGTGGTTTCTCAGACTTCACCTTACAATTGGTCACAATAATTTCCCTTCAGTGGGGCATTTACACAAACACTTGGTGGACATTATTCACCGGAGCCCCCAACTAATCAAGTTGAAACTCCAATCACCACCACAATTTCCAAAACTTCACCCAACTAAATCAAGGCATACAACACCCTCAAATACCATCACCCACAAGTACTACACATACACTACCAATTACTTCTACTAAACAAGAAGAAAAACTACTACTTTCAACAATGGAAAAAGAAAAAAACTACAAAAATAAAATAAAAATTATTAAGTAAAATACATACCTATGTGTTAAAGGAGCGAGAAGTGGAGAATTGGGTTATGGTTGGAGTAAGCAAGAGAATTGGGGCGTGTAAGGACTTGGGTATGGGTGGGAAGAGTATTCTTAGAAGAAGAAGGGCTTTAGGAGAAGTGGGGGAAAGTTTAACGGGTGTGGGAGACGTGGGGGAGGTGGGTTAGGTTTGGGTAATTAGAAAAATTAAAGGCCAAATAAAATAATAATAAAATAATACAAAATTTACCTGGTCTGTGACGGGACTGGCGCAGTCAGTAGCACGTCCGCGCTAGTGGCGTCGAGACGAGACAGAAAAGTATGCCATATGTGCGGCCACTAGCGCGCCCGCTCTAGTAGCTTTGGGATGAGGCAGTGCACTAGGCCATTAGCGCGCTCAGTAGCGCGGTCGCGCTACCCCAGGCGTCAAAATACTTCACTTTTTCTGACTTTTTCCTTGGAGTGGCTTGAGTCTACCCTCGCCCGCGCACACCTGCATATGTTAGTACTTACAAAAATTCAACTACTCATCCCCTACACTATAAACATTACACATTGGGTTGCCTCCCAACCAGCGCCTTATTTAATGTCATGGCACAACAATTACAACAAATCAATGGGTTGCCTCCCATGAAGCGCTTGATTTAACATCACGGCATGACGCAGAATGAGCGCATTTAAGGCTCGCTCGACCTCTGAGGTTTAGTAAGATACATCACAGACACTTCCTTGTTCTCGTCCATACCCACATACGATTTCAATCTATGCCCATTAACTATGAAGGTGTGGGAATCTTTTCCAGAAGCAACCTCTACAGCACCTGAGGGAAACACTTTGACCACACGAAATGGTCCAGACCATCGGGACTTGAGTTTACCCGAAAATAGTCTCAATCTTGAGTTATAGAGCAGCACCATATCTCTGGGTTTGAAGTTTCGATCCACAATGTTCTTATCGTGTAACCTCTTCATTCTTTCCTTGTACAACCTCATGCTTTCAAAGGCAAGATACCTGAATTCATCTAGCTCATGTAGTTTGGTGACTCGACTTGTGCCCGCAGCACCAAGATCCATATTTAACTGTTTCAGTGCCCACCAAGCTCGATGTTCCAGTTCTACCGGCAGGTGACAGGCCTTCCCGAACACCAACTTGTACGGTGACATACCAATTGGCATTTTGAATGCAGTTCTGTAGGCTTAGAGTGCGTCATCCAGCTTTTTCACCCAATCAGTTCTTGTGGCGTTCACAGTTTTAGTCAGCACACTCTTTATTCCTCGATTTGACACCTCAACCTGTCCACTTGTCTGAGGGTGATATGGGGTTTCCACCTTGTGGCGCACATCGTACTTTGCTAACAGCTTCTCGAAGGCACGATTGCAGAAATGAGTGCCTCCGTCACTGATGATGGCCCTTGGGATCCCAAAGCGGGTAAATATATTCTTCTTCAAGAACCCACCACCATTCGTGCATCACTGGTGGGGAGTGTTGCAGCTTCCACCCATTTGGACACATATTCTACATCAACAAGTATGTACTTATTACCATAGGAGCTGACAAAGGGACCCATGAAGTCAATCCCCCATACATCAAACACCTCAACCTCTTGAATCAGGTTCATGGGCATCTCATGACGACAGGATATGTTCCGCGTCCTTTGACATTCATCATAACCCTTCACCCATTAGTGTGCATCTTTGAACACAGTTGGCCAGTAGAATCCGGTCTCTAGAACTTTAGACGTTGTTCTGACTCCTCCAAAATGCCCTCCATACACTGATGCGTGACATGCCTGCAAAACAGAAAATTGCTCTATCTCGGGGACGCACCTCCGGATCATATTGTCAATACAAATTCTAAACAGGTAAGGTTCATCCCAAATAATTGCGGCAGTCACGATAAAACTTTTTCTTTTAAACATATGAGAGTTCATAGGGCTCTATACCACTTGCTAGGTAATTTGCAATGTCTGCATACCATGGCACTTCCTCCATTCTTGTGGCGGGTAGCTGCTCGTCTAGAAAGGTTTCCAGAATATCCTCTACTTCCACTGCATTTTCAGCTCCTTCAAGTCATGATAGATGATCCGCGGCTTGATTCCCCGTGCCCTTACGGTCACGGATCTCTAGATCGAATTCTTGCAGTAACAACACCCAATGAATTAGGCGCGGCTTGGATTCCTTCTTATCAATCAAATACCTGAGGGCAGAGTGGTCAGTGTAAACAATCACCTTAGAGCCGATCAGGTATAATCTGAACTTGTCGAAAGCAAACACCACTGCCAACATCTCTTTTTCGGTCACGGTGTAGTTCATCTGAGCTCCACTAAATGTCCTACTCGCGTAGTAAATTGGGTGCATTATCTTTTCCTTCCGCTATCCCATCACTGCTCTCACTGCGTAGTCACTGGCATCACACATGAGCTCGAATGGTTGCTCCCAGTCGGGGGCAACAATGATTGGTGTCGTGACTAACCTCTTTTTTAGCTCCTCAAAATCTAACCTGCAATCATTAGAAAACACAAAAGGGTTATCTTTTTCGATCAACTTACACAGGGGGTTGGCGATTTTGGAGAAGTCTCTGATGAAATGTCGGTAAAACCCGGCATGCCCAAGGAAGCTCCTTATTGCTTTAACCGATGTGGGAGATAAGAGCTTTTCTATAACATCAACTGTAGCACGATCCACCTCAATTCCTTTTCTTGACACCAAGTGCCCCAAGACTATCCCCTCTTGTACCATGAAATGGCACTTCTCCCAATTAAGCACAAAGTTAGTCTTAATACACCGCTTCAGCACTCGGGTCAGATTTTCTAGGCACTCATCGAATGAATTTCCCAACACTAAGAAATCATCCACGAACACCTCCATTATATCCTCGACCATGTCAGTGAATATGGACATTATGCACCTTTGAAATGTGGCGGGTGCATTGCATAAGCCAAAGGGCATCGTTCTGAAGGCAAAAATTCTGTAGGGACATGTGAATGAGGTCTTTTCTCTGTCTTCCGAGGCAATGGAAATTTGGTTGTACCCCGAGTACCCATCCAGAAAACAAAAGTGAGACCTCCCTGCCAGTCTGTCGAGCATCTGATCGATGAAGAGAAGTGGGAAGTGATCTTTCTGGGTGGCTAGATTCAACTTCATGTAGTCCATGCAAATTCTCCAGCCCGTGACGATTCTTGTAGATATCAGCTCATTGTTGTCATTTTTTACAACCGTCATGCCACTCTTCTTAGGAACACATTGCACCGGGCTAACCCAGTTGCTGTCAGAGATGGGGGAAATGATTTCCACATCCAAACACTTTATAATTTCCTTCTTCACCACTTCCTTCATGTTTGAGTTCAGCCGCCTTTGGTGTTCCCTAGAAGGTTTGTGCCCCTCTTCCAGCAGACTTTTGTGCATACAGTATGCCAGGCTGATCCCCTTTATGTCTGCCATGGTCCACCCAATGGCAGTCTTACACTCAGTGAGTACCTGTAAGAGCTGTTTTGCTTGCACATCTAACAAAGTGGATGAAAAATAACAGGTAAAGTAGAGTTGGGTCCTAGAAACGCGTACCTGAATGGGCTGGCAATGGCTTTAATTCCAGCTTTGGTGGTTCTTCAACCGACGACTTGGCTGGTGGAGTCTCTCTCTTTTCTAAGTGTAGGGGCTCAAATTCCAGTGACCTCGGCCACACGCCTTTGCCCTCAAGAGCCAACACCCATTCTGCCAATTCCTCCCCATTTACCTCATCCAAATTCATCATGCAGCAAGGGGGTCCTCAATAGTCAAGGACTCATCATCTTCCTCCAGTATCACATCCACGGTATCAATAAGAGAACAATTGGCGAATTCACTTGGTCGCCTCATGGATTTCTGCACATTGAATGTGATTTCCTCGTCGTTCAACCTCATCTTGAGCTCCCTAGTTTCACAATCAATGAGGGCTCGCCCTGTGGACAAGAATGGCCTTCCCAAAATTATAGGAATATCCTCATCCACTCTGTAGTCCAGTATCACAAAATCTGCAGGGAACACAAACTTCTCTACCTGCACCAATACGTCATCAAGAATGTCTGACAGTCTTTTTACCGTCCTGTCTGCCAGCTGCAACAACATAGAGGTCGGTCTAGCTCTACCAATACCCAATCTCTTGTAGATGGCCAGAGGCATAAGATTAATGCTGACCCCTAAATCACAAAGTGCCCTGGCAAAGGAAAAGTTACCAATGGTGCAGGGAATGGTGAAACTCGCTGGATCAGACAACTTTTCCGCAATTGGTCGGGTCACAACGGCACTGCAGGTCTGAGTAAGTGTAACTGTGGCCAAGTCTTGGAATTCGAATTTTCGGAACATCAAGTCCTTCATCATTTTGGCATAACCAGGCATCTCCTTCAGAGCATCAATCAAAGGAATATTTACCTGTATTTGTTTCAACATATCCAAGAACTTTTTATACTGCTCATCTTTCTGGTACTTGGCCAGCCTCTATGGGAATGTTGTTGGAGGTCTCTTCTTCCCAGTGATTTGGGATTTTTCTTTGTCAGAAACTACCTCTATCACCGGTTCCTGGGCTGTCTCAGCTTCTTTCTCAGCCTCAACTTGCGTGTTGGGTTCTCCCTTGGCAGGTTGTATTGTCACCTCAGTCAGTTTTGTTGAATCATCAATTTCAATGGGCACTGGTACCAGTGTCTCAGCCTGTCTGATTTCTTGAGCTTTTTCCTGCTCCAAGTCTAAGTCCCTGCCATTTCATAGACTCACCGCCATCAGCTGCTTTGGACCCTGATCTTTAGGATTTACCTAAGTGTCTGCAGGCAATGTCCCAAGAGGACGATTATTCAAAGACATCGAGATATGGCCCATTTGCACTTCAATATTTTTTATATCTGACCCATGTCCATCTACTCTCTCACTTATATTTGCAGTTGACCCAATAACCTATTGCATCATTGCTTCAAGTCTGGAAAACCCATCTTCCTGTCTCCCACCATGTTGTTGCTGGGGGGGGGGGTGATAAGCATGTTGCTGATTCTGATTCTCATTATTGTACCTACGTGGCCTTTGGTAAGGCGCCACATTACCATGAGGTCACATGGCTCCCATGTTTCCACTGTTGTGTTGCTGCTGAATTGGCATGTATTGTCGATTTTGTTGGCCCCAATTCTGTCCACCCTGTCGCTGGCCCCCATAATTCGACACATAGTTCATATTTTCAGGGTAGTGATGATGATCACATTCAACATTCCACTGATTACCAAGTGGATGACTAATGCAAGATGTGCATAAGCCCCCATGGGTTGTATCCACAATATGTACCTGCTGTTTTTGCCCTGACTCCTCCATCTTTTTGGTGAGTATGCTCATCTGTGTCATCAAGGTGGCCATATTTTCAGCAAGAGTGTTGGATGGATCTAAGGCCATTGAGTGAACTACTGGAGTAATGGGTGCATTCCTGGTTGTCCACCCCGAATTCTGCGCCATTTTATCAAGCAGGATCTGGCTTTCTCTCCATGTTTTGCTCAAGAATGCTCCACCAGGTGAAGCATCTACATTTTCCTTTACACTATCCGCCAGACCCATATAGAAATGCTGCCCCAACATATGCTTTGGAATACCATGGTGCAGACAGATAACCAACATTCCTTTAAATCGTTCCCATGTTCGTCGCGCCCCTTTTTTAATCTCCTCTCGGATTGGTCAGGGTTTTGACATTATTGGGATAACTCATTTCCTTTCGGGAAAAGGGATGTAAGGGATTTGAAGAGTCGCCACCTAACGAATTAAGGTGCGTTAGGGAACCTACTAAGGGTCATTTACAAACACATATTGGATAACTAAAGATAGGGTAAGAGCTTGAAATTACTTCAAGGGGAAGGTGTTAGGCACCCTTCGAAGTCCACAACTGTGGTTCCCGGCCAAACAAACTTTCTGAATTTTAAAACAGGTAGCACATAAGCAATAAAAGCACATAGGTAAACAAATAAAGGTTTTTGAGAAGATTCACAGTCTAAGCACACATATGTGCTAAAGATTAAAAGATTTAGAGTCTAGGCACACATATAAGGTTTTGAAAGAGTTATGATCTAAACACACATATGTAAGGGATATAGAGTCCTAGGTTGTTTATCCTATAGGATCACATCAGTACAATGTCCAGTAATCACTCCTCAGAAGAGGGTCTACATGTGGCATTAGCGCACCGGCTATCATATCCATGTCTACCCTTTCACACCCCTTAGTGGTTATTAAGCGAATTTCTTTAACAACCTCTATGTGTGCTGTTACCCGTCCCTTATTTGTGGCCGTGGAGGAGATTATGATCTCTACCTATAGGCAGTTCTAGACAGACCCCTAAGGTTTAAAAGGAGAAAATACTAGGCGACAGACAAGAACAAATAGGACTTTAGCAAATAAAGGCATAAAAGAGCAATTAAGAGGCTCAGATTTACCTCCACAGATAATGCATGTAATAGCACGACTCAAACAAAAATAAGAGCAGTATTATTAGACAAGATCCTAAAACATGATGTCTAAGTGAATATCAAAACACAGAAGATATGCAGTTTTATTTTATAAACCCAGAAGAAGGGGCCCAGTTTGCCTACTGATTTTAAGCATGTTAATCATTAGGCAGTAAACACAAAAGCAACAGTTTTCCAGTTTTATAAAAGTTGGTTATCTAAGGCTTGCCTAGGCGTGGGGGGGAATGTACAATAGTTACCAGAATTATTTAAAACAGTTTAGAAGTTGTTTTACCTAAAGCATGTTGTTCTAAGTGTTGCAAAGACACATGGGTTATTACCAGTTGTACTAACACAGGATAATCATATGTGAGATTGTCTTATGTCCCTTTTCATGCATCAATAACTTATCTAGGTGTGACTTAGTGAGGTCCTAAAACATTGTATCTAATGCGCATATAAAATGCAGAATAATTTATATGCAGAGTTCCTAAAGCAGGATTTCTAAATGCACAACATGATCTCAGGATATGCAGAGCAGGATGCACAAAAAGATTACAGCATTATTAAGCATGACTTCAAAAATGTGCAGGAACAACAGTTCATGTTAGTGCTATTATTTAGCTCTGAAGCATGATTTCTAAGTGATAAAATAATGTGATGCTGAAACAGCATATATGAAACTTAAGAGCATGATATCTAATGTATGATATGCTTTGCATGTGTTGGTCCTAAACATGAATTCTACTGTGCATGTGGGGAATGTAACCCTAAGACATGATTTCTTCCCATTGATGTTGCTAACAGACATAGCTACCCTCCCTTTTTCACTATCAATCCCCAATATTCGTTTACAACAATTATTACAAACCGATGTGAATGAATTACATAAATAGATAAATAAAAATAAGAAGTTACACTATAGGGAGCCTGAAAACAGGCCCAGATTCTCAGAACCTCAAATTCCCAAATGTTTCATAGCCTTTGTCATATCCGGGTGTGTCAGAGTTCCCTAAGGACCTCAAGGGATCCCGGGCAGTGCTCACACCCAGATTTCATAATCATAATTGAGTAAGTGCAGTGTGGAAGAGCCATCTCTAATGCATCAGAGTTCAGAGGGATCTCATAGGGATCCCTAAACAGTCACACATTAGAGGGGCAGAACTTAAGGACCTAAGAGTAGCGTGAGAGTGCTTGATATAGTTTTGAAAAGGTGTTAGTAAGAAAACAGTGTTAAAAGAGACTTTATTGAAACAATTTTGTGCAATAAAATAGGGAGTCATTTAGTGAAACTACTTTTGAAAAGAGAGATTTATATAATTAAACAACAACAGATCAAACATTGAGCCAAAACCAAACTCCTCAATACTTAAAGAACACAGAACCAAAACAGGAAGAACAAACCTACATACAGGGGTGATGGGGATTGGGGACACATAGAGCATATGTAGTTCACACATAGTTATAGGAGCATGAAAACTCTTATAGGGGTTTAGGGAATCAGCATATCATGAATCTCAGAATCAACACAGGATCAAACAACTTATGATAGCTAACTGCTTTGCACAAAAAGGTTCATGATAGAAATTAGGGAAAACATAAGTAAGGCAGAGTCACATTGAGGTATACTACAAATGGGGTTCATAAGTAGGGTGATCCTAAGGGGGTTGGACACATTCAGAAGCATGCTGATAAAGCAGTAAAGTAGACATATTAGTTACAGGTTGAACAACAAAACCACATATAGAACATATTAGAAACATGATAAACTGAAGAAGTAAAAGAAGCATATTGGTTTGGGACTTGAATTGAAATCAGAACATACCAGTAAAGAAGACAGCAAACACAAAAGTGAAGGGACAGGAAAGCACAATAGTTAGCCGTGGCTTGCAGCCGGCTAACTCAGAATAATAGTAAGTAACACAGAAAGAGAGTAGAAAGCTTTGAGTGAGAGAGAGAGAGAGAGATTTTTGAACCAATGTGCCCGTGTGTTGTGTTAATGAAAGAGAAAGGTATATATAGTTTGAAACTAGGTAGAGATTATGGTAAAAATCAAAGCCATGCAGTGATTGGGGAATCATAATCAATCAGCGTAAAATCAATGTAAGTACTCTCTTCAATTAAGGAGTTAACTTCAAACGGTAATAGACATGTAATAAATAAGGAAAGGTACCATATGTGACTGGAATATAACACATAAGAAAACAATCTCAGCACATAGAAGTATAAGACATGTAATAGAGGCTAGGTTCAGAAAATCTAAATAAGGAAAGTACTTAAAAAAATCAATTACAGCATAATCGCCCATAAAATAAGCAAGAAAATATTTTAGAGGTTAAAATCAGTAGAGAATGGAGGGTATCAATCACATGGAATTAGGGATTCAAACAGGAGTAGTATTAATTAAGGGGAATCAACACAAATTTCACGGAATAAACACATAATAGGTAGGACAAAGGCAAGAATCAGAACCCTAATAGGCACGGTAAAGTAAAAATCACATAGAATCAGGGATCCAAACTGGAACATGGTAATGATGAACACAAACTTCTGAGAATAAGTGAGATAAACACATAATAGGCGGGAATATGCAAAATCAGAAACCCTAATAAGCCAAATAGGGTGAAAATCACACAAAACTTGGGATTCACATAGAATATAGTATGACTTAACAGAATATACATGATATAGGCAGAAGAAGCAACAATCAGAAACCCTAATAAGGTAAAATCACATAAACTCTGAACGAATTCATAAATAACAGACATGCAAATGAATCAAATCCTCAGAACCCATGGTTAAGACCAAGAAACTTAGGGGTTTGACATAATAAGTCAAACAAAAGGGGAAAAACTTAAATAGACGCTTAAACATATTGAAAATCATAGAAGAACACTTAAATCAGAAGAAGAATCATTTTTGAAAAGGGGTCAAGAAACCCTAGTTTGATGACGAAGAGGCGTTTAGCAAAAATCAGAGAAATCATTAAGGAAAACAACAAAATAACTCAGGATATACTCACATTTATTACAAGTCTAAGAAGTCAAGAGTTAAAAAATAGGGTTTCAAAGATAGACAACCCAAAGATGAGAGAATCGTCTTAGAAACCATAGAGTTGTAACGAAACAAGGCGAGATTCTAACTTAAAAACGAAAAGTGGCCTGAGACAGCCCAACGAATATAGACTCAAACTAGAGCTAGTCGGAATCCTTTGAAACCCTTTCAAGGATTCATAAAATCGAAGAGCCACGGAGCGTAGAAGGCCAGGGCTGGCGGGAGAATGCATAGAAACATCACGAGGTGGAGTTTATGTCGGTGACGACGCTTGAGAGCTAGGTTTTGGTTGAGAGGATTTTAATAGAGAAGAGATGAGTGATGGCGGGTGTGTGAGGAAAAATGAGAGGTGGGGGGGGGGTAGTCTCTTAGGTTAAATTAGGAAAGGATGAATCTGGTTCGTTGATCCGAAATTATCAACGGTCCAGATTAAGTGAGAATTAGGCCCGGGTAGATTTAGTAATTGGGATTAGGGTATTTGGGCTTGATTTAATCAGGTGGGCTGGTTTTATTTATGCTAGAATCGAAATAGAATAGGCTATTGACAAATACCAAATTCAAATTAATTAAAATAATTTATAAAATAATTAATAATCATAAAAATAAATTTCATGCATGGTAAATAGTTTTTAAATAATTATTTAATATTTAAAAATATAAATGACTAATTTTTGGTGGGAAAATGGTACAAAATTATATGATTGGGCTATAATTGCAAGGTTATTGCAATTATAGCCAAAAGGTGCCAGTTTGGCTAATTATGGGATACTTTGGACTTAATAAGATCATAAATATAAATAATAAATCAAGAAATTTTTGGAAATCATTTGTGACACAATTTTGTAATTATTTATTGGAAATAAAATGCTAGATAAATTAATAAAATATAGGAAAATTGTGGGAAAATGCCAATCGTTGTTAATGCATGATTTTGAAGGACATGTGCAATTTTTAAAAATATTTTGGGAAAAATTGGGTATCAACAGCTGCCCCTCTTTACCCGAAAAGGATGAAAGAGTTGGCAGGTAAAGATAGATGACCAATTTTGACCGAACGAAATAGTTAGAGAGGTTTAGGCCGCGCTCCGACCTCTGAGCTGCCTACATATCCCTGATTTTATAGGAATCGGGCCTTATGTAGGTCTGGATTCATCGGCGAAGTATACCGATGAAGTTATCACAAGAACGGACGCAACATCTAGGGATGCGCGAATGAACGACTTGCGAGATATCGAGTTTGATACAGTTGGGAGAAATGGAGCGAGATTGATCCTGCTGGAATAGCCGTTGCTTGCCGGGTTACCTGCAAATAAAATCAATACAAGCGTATACTATGTATAAATTTAAACATGATGCAGGTTCCCGTTGGACTATGAAAGTTGTCTTTGGACGGTTAGGGATGATGTCTTTAGACCATGATGTCCTGGGATGAGAGATTTGTAGGCTATGAAATGATGTTCTCGGGCCATGCAGATAGTGCCTCAGAATTATGATGCCTTTGAATAATGATATGCAAATTGAGGGAGATCCTCAGGTCTTGAAATGGTGTCTTCCGGCTATGAGGATGATGTCGTTAGACTATGACGCCTTTGGACAGGTTGGCGATATTTTAGCCCATGATATGCAATAATATAATGCTGACAAGACAGAGCTTAGTCTTACGAATTGAAGGACAGAGCTTAGCCCGAAAGAGAAGCAAAGTAGATAATGCTTGAGAGACAGCGCTTAGTCTCGTTGAAAAAGTAAATTGGAGAAGGAGCTTAGCCGCATGCAGATAGGAAGGCAGTGATTAGCCATATGCAAAATGGAAGGCAGAGATTAGCCTTATGCAAGGTAAGGCAGGGGATTAGCCTTATGCAAATGGAAGACAGAAGATTAGCCCTATGCAAATGGAAGGCAGAAGATTAGCCTTGTGCAAATAGAAGGCAGAAGATTAGCCTTGTGCAAATGGAAGGTGGAAGATTAACCTTATGCAAGATGGAGATAGAGATTAGCCTTGTGCAAGATGGAGACAGAGCTTAGTCTCATGCAGACGGAAGGCAGATGATTAGCGTTATGCAAATTGAGGTAGAGCTTAATCTCATGCAAAATGTGGGATAGAGCTTAGTCTCGTGCAGGATGAAGGCAGTGCTTGGCCCTATGCAAAGGAACAAATAGCGAATGCTAGTAGGATTTCTTAGCTGGTAATAGGTTGTGGTATTGCGATTTCTGTGAGAACTGTGACTATGGAGCATGTTCGTTCTTTTGTGCTGATAGTAAACTTTGCTTTTGCGACTATGTTGAAGTTTGTGACTTCGAAACCTATTTGTTCTTTATTCCCGCATCCAAAGAAAAATTGTGAGTTCCGTAGATGGGGAAGGTTGGTTCGTATCCCCGCTGGCTTTGCTTGCTTCGTTCCGATTGGTCTGATGATCATGTTTATATCATCGGGGTAGCGTTTGTTAAATAGAGCTATATTTTGAAAACGTGCATGATTTTATAAAGACATGGTAAAAATATATTTTGAGAAATTTAGATGAACCGACGACACGTGACATGGTTGAAGACATTGCAACCACTCATGCTACGAAATTTTGAGGGTCCTCCTCAAAATTCTGCCCCAGTTAGATGGTTGATGATTCTGATCGTTGTACTTGCTACGATCGGCTGAACTTGCTTCAGAATTTGAGGGTCCTTCTCAAAATTCTGCCCCAGTTTCCAATTGCCGGNAGCTTTGGCCCGACTTCTCCGTCCATTTCTACAAGTATAAGAGCTCTTCCTATCAATATTAGGTGAACCATGTATGGGCCTTGCCAGTTGGGAGAGAATTTCCCTTTGGCTTCATCTTAATGTGGAAAGATCTTCTTTAACACCAGCTGCACTGGTGTGAACTGTCTTGGTTTGACTCTTTTGTTGAAAACTCTGGTCATTCTACTCTGATAAAGCTATCTGTGACATATTGCATTCATCATTTTCCCATCTATGAGGGCCAACTGCTCGTACCGGCCTTTTATCCATTTTGTGTCGCTGAGCTCAGTTCTTGTATGATTCTTAAGGACGGGATCTCCACTTCGGCAGGAATAACAACTTTTCGTGCCATAAACCAGTAAATAAGGAGTTTCCCCAGTTGATGTGCAGACTGTGGTGCGATATCCCAGTAAGGCAAATGATAGCTTTTCGTGCCACTGTCTGTGTTTTTCTATCATCTTTCTCAATATTTTCTTGATGTTCTTGTTGGCGGCTTCTACAGCCCCATTCATCTGAGGTCTATAGGCTTTGGAATTCTTGTGCTTGATTTTGAAAGCCTCTCACATGGCTTTCATCAGATCACTGTTGATATTGGATCCGTTGTCGGTGATGATTGACGCTAGAACCCCTAACCAACAAATGATACGGTCGCGACAAAGTCTGCCACGACTTTCTTAGTCACTACTTTGTAGGACGCTGCTTCGACCCACTTGGTGAAATAATCAATATCAACTAAGATGAATATGTGTCCATTTGAGGCGGTAGGCTCTATCGGTCCAATGACGTCCATTCCCCAGGCAGCGAACGGCCAAGGCGAGCTTATTGCGTTGAGCTCGTTCGGGGGTACCTTTATCATATCTGTATGTACCTGACATCGGTAGCATTTCCGGGCATACTGGATGCAGTCCGTTTCCATGGTCATCCAGAAGTAACCGCCTTTGAGTATTTTCTTCGCCAAGACAAAACAATTCATGTGTGTGTTGCAGGTCCCAGCATGTATCTCTTCAAGTAGTCTGGAAGCTTCCTTTGCATCGACACATCTTAATAATCCCAAGTCGGGAGTTCTCCTGTATAGGTTCCCTCCGCTGAGAAAGAAATTGTTGGACAATCTCTGGAGCATGCGTTTCTTAGTGTGATTTGCAAGCTCCGGGTACTCTCCCTTTGACAAGTATTCCCTGATGTCGTGGAACCATGGTCTTTTGTCTGCTTCTTCTTCAACGTGGGCATAGTATGATGGTTGGCTCTGGATTTTTACTGGAATAGGATCAATGAAGTTCTTATCTGGGTGCTGTATCATGGATGATAGAGTGGCCAATATCCGCAAACTCGTTCTGAATTCTAGGGACGTGCCGAAATTCTGTCTTCGTGAACCTCTTTCTGAATTCCTGCACATGGTGCAGATACGGCAGTATCTTGGAATTCTTGGTAGCCATTCTCCTTGTACTTGGTGTATTAGCAGGTCTGAGTCACCAATTACTAACGACTCCTGGATATTCATGTCAACGGCCATATTAAGCCCTAATATGCAGGCTTTATATTCTGCCATATTGTTGGTGCAGGGAAATCTGAGTTTGGCAGATACCGGGTAATGTTGACCTATTTCCGATATCAGAAAAGCTCCAATGCCGACTCCTTTGAAATTGGCTGCTCCATCGAAGAACATTCTTCAACTGTCATAGGATTCTGCAATGTCTTCTCCTATGAATGACACTTCTTCATCGGGAAAATACGTTTTCAGGGGTTCGTATTCTCCTCCCACAGGATTCTCGGCAAGATGATCTGCCAACGCTTTCCCCTTGACCGCTTTCTGAGTCACATAGACAATGTCGAACTCATTCAGCAGGATTTTCCATTTGTCCAGCTTGCCAGTGGGCATGGGATTCTGAAAGATATAATTCAAGGGATCCATCTTTGATATAAGATATGTTGTGTAGGCACAAAAGTAATGCCTCAGCTTCTGGGCTACCAAAGTCAGAGCACAGCAGGTACGTTCTAGTAGAGAATATCGTGCCTCATATGGAGTGAACTTCTTACTCAAGTAATAAATTGCATGTTCCTTTCTTCTTGTCTCGTCATGCTGCCCCAAAACGCAGCCGAAAGCTTCATCTAATACCGCAAGGGTCTACCTGGATCTGGCGGGACCAAAGCTGGTGGCGTTGACAAGTATTCCTTGATTCTGTGGAAAGATTGCTGACAATCCTCGGTCCATTTGGTCGCAACATATTTCTTTAGCATCTTGAAGATTGGTTCACATATAACTGTGGACTGGGCTATGAATCGGCTGATGTAATTAAGGCGTCCCAGGAAACTAATCACATCTTTCTTGTTCTTTGGCGGTGGTAACTCTTAGATGGCTTTGACCTTTGATAGATCCAATTCTATCCTTCGGCGGCTGACGATGAACCCAAGCAACTTCCTAGCAGGAACCCCGAACGCACACTTCGCGGGGTTTAATTTCAAGTTGTACTTTCACAACTTGTCGAAGAACTTTCTCAAATCTGCTGTATGGTCGGTGGCTCTTTTGGACTTGATGATGACATCATCCACATACACCTCGATTTCTTTGTGGATCATGTCATGGAAGATAATGGTCATAACTCTCATATAGGTGGCCCCAGCATTCTTTAGGCCGAATGTCATCATCTTATAACAATAGACTTCCCACAGCGTGATGAAAACCGTTTTCTCAGCATCTTCTTTGTCCATCTAAATCTGATGGTATCCGGCAAAACAATCCACGAACGACCCAAGTTCATGCTTTACACAATTGTCAATCAGAATGTGTATGTTTGGAAGGGAAAAATCATCCTTTGGACTGGCCCAGTTGAGATCCCGGTAGTCGACACAAACCCTGACCTTTCCATATTTCTTGGGCACTGGCACGATGTTGGATAACCATGTCAGATATTCAACTACGTTGAGAACCTTGGCATTGATTTGCTTGGTAACTTCCTCTTTGATTTTCAGACTCATATCAAGCTTGAACTTTCTGAGCTTTTGCTTTACCGGCGGGCACATTGGATTGGTCGGCAACTTGTGATCCACAATAGATGTACTTAGACCAGTCATGTCGTCATACGACCATCCAAATATTTCCTCATACTCTTTCAAGAATTTGGTGTATTCTTTTTTATCTGATGGCGACAAATGGATGCTGATGCGATTTTCTTTGACAGTTTCTGAATCTCCCAGGTTGATTATCTCGGTTTCGTCCAGATTGGACTTAGGCTTGTTTTCAAAATCCTCAACTTCTCTGATAATTTCATCAGTTATGACATCCTCTTCTTCTGAATCACTGTCCTTTTGTTGTGTTGTCTCATTGCATGCCACAGTCATTGGTTCAACAAGACAGGAAATAATAACGCTATATAGATAAAATAATGAGAGAAACGATAATAAATAAATACAGATTCGTTGAAACGTAAAAGTGATTTTTGAGTGTTTTGGAACATTGGAGATTTTATTGGAAAAGGCAAAAATGGAAAAGGCGAAAAGGAAATCACTAGCAAAAATGAAATAAATAATGCTTATTCAGCCTTGCTACACCGGGACTCGTCGGGCCCTGGATGGTCTAACAGTCCAATTCTTGAGGAATGGTCCCTTACTCACAGCTTGGACGGTAGGGCCTTCCTCCTCCTCCTCCTCAACAATAACACAGCAGTCCATGTCACCATCTTCCAGGAATAGATTTTTCAAGGCCGCCAATGCTTCTTCTTCCCTTGACCCCCATATTACGTCGGCCTGCTGGAAGGTCTGCTCCAGATGCGGTATCGGCTTTTCCAATGGATAGTATGGGTCGCGCCATGGAGGCGACTAGTTCTCGTACTCTTGCCATGTGTATTTGTATGCCAGCCCAAAAGTGGTGCCATGATGCTTCAGCTGTATTGGTTTGGAAATCCCCTGAATATTCTTATCGAGTCCTCTGCCAGGATTGTCTCCACTCCAGTTCAGTATGCTCTCGATCTTACTGTCCCACCATTTGTCTTTGTCTACTGCATTGATTCGTTCAATGTGGTGGTAGGTTTCTCCACCCAGCCTTTTTCTACCTTCAATCACCGGGATGGTATGGCGACTATAGATAAGATTGCTTCGGTCTCCATGGATGATCACCTCCTGGTGGTTCCATTCAAATTTTACCGACTGATGCAATGTTGATGCCACAGCCCCAGCGACATGTATCCACAGACGTCCCAACAACAGGTTGTAGGATGCCGATATGTCTATCACCTGAAATTCAACCTCAAACCATGTACGTCCCATCTGCAGGCAAAAATTGATTTCACCAATGGTAGACCTCTGAGAACTGTCAAAAGCCTTTACATTCATAGATCCTTCTTTGATCTCTTACAAACCCTTGCCCAATTTCTTGAGTGTTGTCAACGGATAGATGTTGAGGCTGGATCCCCCGTCGACCAGAATCCTGGTGATGAAGTAGTCCTCACATTGCACAGTGATGTGCAGTGCTTTGTTATGACTTAGCCCTTCAGGTGGCAGCTCGTCCTCGTGGAAAGTGATCTTGTGATCTCCAGTAATTGACCTACCATATTGGCCATTTCTCCACTAGTTATGTTATTTGGAACATATGCTTCGTTCAACACTTTCATCAAAGTATTCATGTGTGTCTCTGAATTTTGCAGCAATGACAGAATGGATATCTAGGCTGGAATTTTGTTCAATTGATCGATGACTGAGTATTCCCTGGCCTGCACCTTCCTCCAAATAACATCTGGGCATGTCTTAATGACGGGTGGCCTGTTGGAATCATTCTTGCTAGACTCTACCAAGTGTTCAGGTGTATAGACCTTGTCGGTCCTTGTCATCCCCTGTGCAGCACCAGCTTCTTCTATCTTGACTTTACCTTTCCTTCTTGCTTCAACCGTGTAATCCTAAGGTACAACCTTGTCATTGAAAGGTGGCGTGGTTGACACTGTCACTGTGATTGGTGCAGTTACTTTCACTTCGAATGGAATGGGTGCCTTGGCAGGCGGCATAATTTCAACCTCGAACGACAAATGTGTGTTTTTAGGTGGTGTCATTTCAAACTTGAATGGGAGTGATGTAGTTACCTCGACATCTCCGGATGGCTGAATCTGGACTATGATGGGATTGCGAGTGACTGTTGGCTTCTTTTGGGTCATCATCTTCTATAATTAACCCGATCGACCCCTCTGGGTCCCAATCTTATTCTATCTCTATCATATCGACACCCCTATGGTCTGGAAGCGGATTGTTGCGAACATTGGGAGCAACTTCTTTTGCCTGAATGACCTTGTTATCAATCATAGACTGGATCTTATCTTTCAATGAGTGACATTCATCAATTGTATGCCCCTTTATGCCGGAATAGTATGCACAAGTCTTGTTTGGATTGACCCATTGGGATGGATTTTCAGGGGTTATAGCAGGGATAGGAGTGACATAACCAGACGCTTTTAATCTTTCATACAGCTGGTCGATAGGTTCAGAAATGTCATTGCATTGTTTAGGAGGTCTGCGATCAAAGTTCGGTCGAGGTCTCGAGAAATTTTGGCGAGCAGGGGGTGATTGGAAGTGAGATGGATGAGAGTTGCAGGTATGATAAACATGAGCTGGTTAAGAATATCTGGGGGAAGTAGGCTGATATGTAGACGGTGGAGATGGCTGATATGTTGGTGTAGATGTTGACTGATAGGTGGGCGAGGGTGCTTGATAGGTGAGTGGGGAAGTTCGGTATACCAACCGGGATTTGGCTCCCTGTGCAACCATTACCGTTCCTGCATCTTTCTTCTTGGATATACCACCAGACTGCAAGTCTTTGTTGGTGGCCTGTAGTGCCTCAAAATTAGTGACCATTCCACTCTTGATACCTTCTTCAATTCTCTCACCCAGCTTGATGATGTCAAAGAATTTGTGGTTTTCAATCACCATTAGCCTCTCATAATATTGCGGTCTTGTGCCCAGACGAAGAATTTGTTCATTTGTTCTTCCTCTAGGACAGGCCTGACCTTGGCTGCTTCAGATCTCCAGCGAGCAGCATACTCGCAAAAAGTTTTGGTGGGCTTCTTTTTAAGGTTCTGGATGTAGAACACGTCTAGTGCATTCTCGGTATTGAACCTGAACCGGTCCATGAAGTCGATGCCATACTTACCCAGTCGGACCACTTCTTAGGGTTTTGGATGATGTACCAAGATAAAGCATCTCCTGTGAGGCTCCTCATGAAAAATTTCATGCGAATCTTCTCGTCTCTTCCTACTCCAACCAATTTATCACAATAGGTCCTCAGATGGACCCTGAGATCACCTATACTATCAAATATTTCGAACTTAGGAGGTTTGTAACCCTCCGGTAGTTCAACATCAGGATGTATGCAGAGATTTTCATAGTTCAATCCCTCAACTCTTTTACTTCCTTCGACGCCCTGGACTCGGCTAGTCAGTTTCTTGAGTTCTTCGGCCAAGTTCTTAATAATCATATCCTTCTCAGTGGATTTAGGTGTGTAAGAAATAAGTTGGGTGGAGTGAGGTAGAGTCTCCACGTATGTGGGGTTGTTATGATGGCCTGGCGCCTGAGCATAGAGGTGGTCATCTGTGGAGCTTTGTGGTTCAGGGATGATCAGTGGGGTGTTTGTTGGAGTGTGGAAAGTGTTGCATTGTGGTGGAATAGTTTGATTTTTCGATGGAGTTGTACGATGATGAGTTGTGGGAGGATTTTGTTTGTTTGGGGTGTTCTTAGGAGGTATGGGATTTTGAGTGACATCTGGGACACTGAGTGAGAAGGATAAATTTGCCAAGTTCCGGACATGCTCAATCTCCCCTTGGAGTTTCAACAACCTTTGCTCGAGTTGTGACATAGCCTCATTCTGAACTTGAGTGGCTTGATTTTCAGTGGCTTCTGTTCGTTCAACTGTCATTGTGTTTTCTTGTCTGATGTTGCTCAAATCTTCCATTTTGCCTTTGCCTTTTCCTTTAGGTGGACTAGGAGGAGGAGGAAGTGGAGGGCCCTTGGATCTTGTGTGATATGATGATGACGCTAGAATGAACGAACCAACCTTTGGGAGGGGGGGGGGGCTAATAATCAAAAGAAAGAAACAAAAACAAAAATAAAAGGTAGCCAAGTCAGTGAGGATCATGAGAAAATATTGCAGTATTTAAACACATAGTGCAGGAATAAAATCGTGTCCTAACTTGGGAGCCTCGTTGTGCACGAGGTAAGCCTAGTGACAAGTTGATTTGGAGAACTTAGATGCCAAAATGCCTCATTTCATTAATGTAAAATAGACGAATCCAAAATGACACTAAGCAGGAAATAAAGTCACTAATGGAACTTGGCCTTATTACATTTGAAAAAGCAATGAAAAGGAAACCTAGACTACTTGGTCCCAGAAGGACCTTCCCCAGGCTCGATCTTCTTAGCTCTGTAAATTAGGTTCCCCAGTGCGTGCATGCCCAACAACAGATATACCCTTGCTAGATGCCCTCCTTCGTTTTCCTCAGCATTCTGGTTGTCGGCGACCCTTTTCCTCGTATTCGCCTCTAGCTCCATCAGACCCTGCTCCAAAAATTCCAGCCTTTCATTAGATTTGATAGCCCTTTCCTTCCACTCATTGATCAGTTCCAGATCAGTCTTGTGTTGGTCCAGATGCTCGGCCTCGGACTTACGAACCCTTTTGCACAGTTTATTGTATTTCACTTGAGCCTCAGCCGCTTCGTCTATGACCCTGTTTCTGTCGATTCCCGGCTCGACTATCCCTGCTATGTTGTCTTCCAACCATGATAGGTAAAGGCATACATGACCTTCATGGTATCTGTCGAGGTCGATGGTGTCCTTTTCTACAATAACCTTTATATGCCACATATGATGAGCTTCACATTTGTACGGGATGTCGTCGTCCTGAAAATCTGTAATGGCTCATTTTAGAGACTCGCGGTATAACTTGCTTCCTACCTGCCTGTCTCATAACCCTGATGGGAACGTAAGGGTATATTCCCCTTAAACCGATCAACACCAGGTGCGGAGTGTCCCTCGATCTGATGATGAATTCACTGTAGGGAACCATTCGAACATCCATTGAACTTGGTCCTCTGTCAAATTGTCAAAAAGCTGCGCCCATTCTGTAGCATTTTCCGGTTGAGCAAACCTGTCTGGGATGTAGGTCATTCTCTTAGGGGGATGGAAGGCTATATGATCATTCCACGCCCTTCGTGAAAATTCTTGACGATATTGACCCCTTTGGAGATGCTCCAATAACCAAACATGTAGTAGCAGATTGCAACCCTCAAAGTGTTTGAACCCCTTCTGGCAGCGGTCCAAGGCTCGGTATATGTCTGCTATGATCATAGGGATAATGGTATATGTTTGCCCTTCGATCCCTTCCATTAAGGTTTTGGCTACCATAGCCAGTCTAGTGTGAATCCTATCTCCTTTTCTTGGAAATACTATCATACCCAGGAAGAAAACAACGAACACAAAAACCCTGCGGTGAATATGACCCAAGGAAATAATAGAGAACTCATTGTGGAAAATACGATAGGATTTGCTATGGCCGTATCTTTCATAGAAATAGTCAAAAGGTATGTAGGACTCTGTCAGGCACTCTATAACATCGTTCTTTTTCAAACCCATCATTTTCAGGAACCCCCTAGCGGCACGATTTTCCGGCACCAACAAACATGGGTTGTCCCAAGGTAATCTCGCGAAGCCCCCTATCTCCTCCAAGAGGGGAGTCATTTCTACGTTGCCGAAACGGAACACAGACCTTTCTCTGTCCCAGAACATAGTGGCTGCTTCGATTAGCATATTGCTTGGTTGGATATCTAGTAAAGAGGGCAAGTTTTAGAGGACCCTCTTCACATGGTATTTATCACTTGGCGAAAGGTCTTCCCACCAATCCAACAACAGTGGTGGTAGTATTTGGACCATGCCGAACCTGGGGACTTCGTGCCTCATTTTCTACAAAATAGATAAGGTTAGACCCTTACCCCCACCAGACTCGACTATTTATACACTTATGATTAGCATACAAGAATATAGTTCTCCAAATAAATGCACAAAACATGATTGCGTCTGTGGGGATTATGAAAAACCCGGTGGACTTTTGGATAAGGCTGACTTAAAGGGTTATTGTGCGGACGACACATTAACCTGGCTAGGTTTGACCATGATGCATGTACAATATAACAGAGTAAGGTTTCTATGGGGTTTTAGACTGGTACCCTCAAGCGGACAACTTGAGAGGGAAAGGCACGGAACCGTCGACTGCACCGCTGATCGACTAGTTTTACCGTAAATAAGCCTTTCCGAATTTAGGGGTGATATAAAATGAAAGAGCGCAACCACTCATCAAGTGTTGTTATACGATTTGTATAGGAACGAGTGGAATATGATGTTGAGAATGATTATGCAATACTAAATGAGCAATAAAAGTATGTTGTCATGTATTTGCACGTTATGAAAGCGGTAAATACAACAGTTATGATTGAAAAGCAGTTACAAAGGAAAACAAAAAAAAATATGTCAATTTTGATTTTGAAAAGAACAAGTACTTAAAAGCGATAAATAATTAATTGCACATAAAGGGGGAAAGGGAAAGATCGCAAGTATTAACAAAGTAAAGACAAGTTCATAAAGCAGTTTGAAATGGTAAAGGCCTAGATAAGTCCCCAGCAGAGTCGACATGCTGTCGCGCCCCCTTTTTCCTCTCCTCTCGGATTGGTCAGGATTTTGACATTATTGGGACAACTCATTCCTTTCGGGAAAAGGGATGTAAGGGATTTGAAGAGTCGCCACCTAACGAATTAAGGTGTGTTAGGGCACCTACTAAGGGTCATTTAGAAACACAGATTGGATAACCAGAGATAGGGTAAGGGATTGAAATTACTTCAAGGGGAAGGTGTTAGGCACCCCTCGAAGTCCACAACTGTGGTTCCCGGCCAAACAAACTTTCTGAATTTTAAAACAGGTAGACATAAGCAATAAAAACACATAGGTAAACAAATAAACGTTTTTGAGAAGATTCGCAGTCTAAGCACACATATGTGCTAAAGATTAAAAGATTTAGAGTCTAGGCACACATATAAGGTTTTGAAAGAGTTATGATCTAAACACAAATATGTAAGGGATATGGGGTCCTAAGTTGTTTATCCTATAGGATCACATAAGTACAATGCCCGGTAATCACTCCTCAGAAGAGGGGCTACACGTGGCATTAGCGCACCGGCTATCATACCCATGTCTACCCTTTCCCACCCCTTAGTGGGTATTAAGCGAATTTATTTAACAACCTCTATGTGTGCTGTTACCCGTCCCTTCTTAATGGCCCTGGAGTAGATTAGGACCTCTACCTATATGCAGTTCTCGACAGAGCCCTAAGTTTTAAAAGGAGAAAATACTAGGCGACAAATAAGAACAAATAGGACTTTAGCAAATAAAGGCAGAAAAGATCAATTAAGAGGCTCGGATTTACCTCCACAGATAATGAATGTAATAGCACGACTCAAACACAAATAAGAGCAGTATTATTAGACAAGATCCTAAAACATGATGTCTAAGTGAATATCAAAACACAGAAGATATGCAATTTTATTTTATAAACCCAGAAGTAGGGTCCCAGTTTACCTACTGATTTTAAGCCTGTTAATCATTAGGCAGTAAACACAAAAGCAACAGTTTTCCAATTTTAAATAAGTTGGTTACCTAAGGCTTGCCTAGGCGTGGGGGGAATGCACAATAGTTACCATAATTATTTAAAACAGTTTAGAAATTGTTTTACCTAAAGCATGTTGTTCTAAGTGTTGCAAAGACACATGGGTTATTACCAGTTTTACTAACACAGGATAATCATATGTGAGACTGTCTTATGTCCCTTTTCATGCATCAGTAACTTAGCTAGGTGTGACTTAGTGAGGTCCTCAAATATGGTATCTAATACCCATATAAAATGCAGAATGATTCATATGCAGAGTTCCTAAAGCAGGATTTCTACCCATTGATGCAGGATTTATAAAATGCAGAATGATTTATAAAACTCAGGATATGCAGAGCAGGATGCACAAAAAGATTACAACATTGTTAAGCATGACTTCAAAAATGTGCAGGAACAACAGTTCGTGTTAGTGTTATTATTTAGACCTGAAGCATGATTTCTAAGTGATAAAATAATGTGATGCTGAAACAATATACATGAAACTTAAGAGCATGATATCTAATGTATGATATGCTTTGCATGTGTTGGTCAACATGAATTCTACTGCGCACATGGGGAATGTAACCCTGAGGCATGATTTCTACCCATTGATGTTGATAACAGACATAGCTACCCTCCCTTTTTCACTATCAATCCCCAATATTCGTTTACAATAATTATTACAAACCGATGTGAATGAATTACATAAAGAGATAAAGAAAAATAAGAAGTTACACTATAGGGAGCCTAAAAACAGGCCCAGATTCTCAGAACCTCAAATGCCCAAATGTTTCATAGCCTTTCTCATGTCCGGGTGTGTCAGAGTTCCCTAAGGACCTCAAGGGATCCCTGGCAATGCTCACACCATATTTCACAACCATAATTGAGTAAGTGCAATGTGGAAGAGCCATCTCTAATGCATCATAGTTCAGAGGGATCTCATAGGGATCCCTAAGCAGTCACATATTAGAGGGGCAGAACTTAAGGACCTAAAAGTAGAGTGAGAGTGCTTGATATAGTTTTGAAAATGTTTTAGTAAGAAACCAGTGTTAAAAAAGACTTGCTTGAAACAAATTTGTGAAATAAAAGAGGGAGTCATTCAGTGAAACAACTTTTTAAAAGAGAGAGTTATATAATTAAACAACAGTAGATCAAACATAGAGCCAAAACCAAACTCAGCAATACTTAAAGAACATAGAACCAAAGCAGGAAGAACAAACCTACATACAGGGTTGATGGGGATTGGGGACACATAGAGCACATGTAGTTCACATATAGTTATAGGAGCATGAAAATTTTATAGGGGTTTAGGGAATCAGCATATCATGAATCTCAGAACCAAAACACGATCAGACAACTTAGGATAGCTAACTGCTTTGCACAAAAAGGTTCATGATAGAAATAAGGGAAAACATAAGTAAGGCAGAGTCACATTGAGGTATACTACAAAGGGGGTTCATAAGAAAGCTGATCCTAAGGGGGTTGGACATATTCAAAAGCATGCTGATAAAGCATTAAAGTAGACATATTAGTTGTAGGTTGAACAACAAAACCACAGATAGAAACATATTAGAAACATGATAAATTGAAGAAGTAAAATAAGCATATTGGTTTGGGAATTGAATTGAAATCAGAATACACCAGTAAAGAAGAGAGTAAACACAAAAGTGAAGGGACAGGAGATCACAATAGTTAGTCTTGGCTTGCAGCCGGCTAACTCAGAATAATAGTAAGTAACACAGAAAGAGAGCAGAAAGCTTTGAGTGTGTGTGAGAGAGAGAGATTTTTGAACCTATGTGCCCGTGTGTTGTGTTAATGAAAGATCAATGTATATATAGTTTGAAACTAGGTAGAGAATATGGTAAAACTCAAAATCATGCAGTGATTGGGGAATCAGAATCAATCAGCGTAAAATCAATGTAAGTACTCCATTCAATTAAGGAGTTAACTTCAAACGGTAATAGACATGTAATAAATAAGGAAAGGTACCATATGTTACTGGAATATAACACATAAGGAAACAATCTCAGCACATAAAAGTATAAGACATGTAATAGAGGCTAGGTTTAGAAAATCTAATTAAGGAAAGTACTTAAAAAATCAATTGACAGCATAATCGCCCATAAAATAAGGCAAGAAAATATTTTAGAGATTGAAATCAATAGAGAATGGAGGGTATCAATCACAGGGAATTAGGGATTCAAACAGGAGTAGTATTGATTAAGGGGAATCAACACAAATTTCACGGAATAAACACATAATAGGCAGGGGAAAGGCAAGAATCAGAACTCTAATAGGCACGGTAAATTAAAAATCACATAGAATCAGGGATCCAAACTGGAACATGGTACTGATGAACACAACTTCTAAGAATAAGCGAGATAAACACATAATAGGCGGGAATAGGCAAAATCAGAAACCCTAATAAGCCAAATAGGGTTAAAATCACACAAAACTAGGGATTCGCATAGAACATAGCATGATTTAACAGAATAGACATGATATAGGCGAAAAAAGCAACAATCAGAAACCCTAATAAGGTAAAATCACAGAAACTCTGAATGAATTCATAAATAACAGACATGCAAATAAATCAAATGAACAAATAAACAAGAATAGACTCAGAACCCATGGTTAAGACCAAGAAACTTAGGGTTTTGACATAATAAGTCAGACAAAAGAGGAAAAACTTAAATAGACGCTTAAACATATTGAAAATCACAGAAGAACACTTAAATCAGAAGAAGAATCATTTTTGAAAAGGGGTCAAGAAACCCTAGTTTGAAGGCGAAGAGGCGCTTTAGAAACATCAGAGAAATCATTAAGGAAAACAGCAAAATAACTCAGGATATACACAGGGTTTCAGAGATAGACAACCCAGAGATGAGAGAATCAGATTAGAAACCATAGAGTTGTAATGAAACAAGGCGAGATTCTAACTTACAAACGAAAAGTGGTGTGAGACAGGCCAGCGAATATAGACTCAAACCAGAGCCGGTCGAAATCCTTTGAAACCCTTTCAAGTATTCATAAAATCGAAGAGCCACGGAGCGTAGAAGGCCAGGACTGGCCGGAGAATGCATAGAAACATCACGAGATGGAGTTTATACCGGTGACGGCGCTTGAGAGCTAGGGCTTGGTTGAGAGGATTTTGAGAGAGGAGTGACGGCGGGTGTGTGAGAAAAAATGAGAGGTGTGTGGTGTAGTCTCTTAGGTTGAATTAGGAAGGATGAATCTGGTTCGTTGATCCGAAATTATCAACGGTCCAGATTAAGTGGGAATTGGGTCCGGGTAGATTTAGGAATTGGGTTTGGGGTATTTGGGCTTGATTTAATCAGGTGGGCTGGTTTTATTTAGGCTAGAATCGAAATAGAATAGGCTATTTGACAAATATCCAATCCAAATTAATTAAAATAATATATAAAATAATTAATAATCATAAAAATGAATTTCATGCATGGAAAATAGTTTTAAAATAATTATATAATATTTAAAAATACAAATGACTAATTTCTGGTGGGAAAATGATACAAAATTATATGATTGGGCTATAACTGCAAGGTTATTGCAATTATAGCCAAAAGGTGCCAGTTTGGCTAATTATGGGATACTTTGGACTTAATAAGACCATAAATATAAGTAATAAATCAAGAAATTTTTGGAAATCGTTGTGACGCGATTTGGTAATTATTTATTGGAAATAAAATGCTAGATAAATTAATAAAATATAGGAAAATTGTGGAAAAATGCCAATCGTTGTTAATGCATGTTTTTGAAGGTACATGTGCAATTTTTAAAAATATTTTGGAAAAAATTAGGTATCAACAATGTTTCCTACAATGTTTCCGTTGGCTTCTGTCTGAAGCTCAAGATTTCATCAATTTTTTGAGCTGTCTTGTTGGGTGGATGGAATTTGTTCATGAACTGTTTAACTAACTCCTCCTATGTGGTAATGGAATTAATGGGGAGCATGTCACTGAGAATGGAAACAACAACAGTTTTATTGCTTCGTGAGTGACGTTTGGATGCCTCTGATTTTTGCAAATCAACAGGAAATTCTTCAAATGCTGTTGGGGATCCTTAATGTATGACCTCGAAAATAGTCTCTTTTTCTGCAGCAAGTGCAACATATTGTTTGTAATCTGAAAGGACTTAGCCTGTATCTGAGGGACTACTATCGCAGTGGCCAAATTCTATGACGTGGGTTGTGCCCAGTCATATAAAGGAGCCTCTGGCACAAGAGGCGCCACAACCTGCGCAGCTGGGTCAACCACGTCTTCCCCATTGTTATTCCTGTTGTTTAGATATGTCATGTCGGGTTCAAGTTGTTCAATTGATGGTTGTTGTTTGCTTTTCCGGTTGGCCCGGTTCAAGGCCTTGAAAACTTTCTCGGGGTCTGATAAGGCTTCAAATACTTCACCATTTCTTGATGAGTTTCTAGGCATGCACCTGTACAACCAAGTTAGCGAACGTTATAATTTCAATGTATAGATGAAAATTGAAGAAAATTGACTACACTTAAGAATTTTGTATTTCTTCCAACTGTAATTGATAACATCATTAAGTCCCCGACAATGGCGCCAAAATTTGATCACGCCCAACTATGTCTTATAAAAAGACTAAGCGGACGTTGCAAATATAATCTGAGTATTTCGCCCAGAGTCTAATCCCACAGGGAATTAACCTATCAATTATCATTTTTAGACTCACTCGATTCTTCGTAATCAACTTCCCAAAGATTATTAATATCAATTGTTGGTGTTTCTACTAACTAAAACTGAATGAAATTAATTAAACTAGAATATAACTATTGTTGGGTTGTAAACAAATGCGAGAAAGATCTAAGGTTATGGTTTCCCCTGTTGATGGAATCCCTCCTTGGATATTTCATATAGTTTGGACTAATTATCTCTATCAATCATGAGCACTCTTGTTACCGTAAATCTCTCCCGATTAATTACGACAATTTACTAGACGCACTCTCCCGAGTTACGCTTAGCTATCTTTTATTATAGCTCACTTTAGATTGCACCCAAGGTATCGTTATCCCTAATCCTACCTTTAAACCCTCAGTTATGGATCCCTCCTATACTTTGGGAGTGGTGTTTTTCAACAACTACCTAAATATGCACTTTCTCCCGAGTAGATACACACTAAATAGGCCCAGCTAATTGAGGGCCCTTCAATCAACTACAACAAGAACTTAGTTGAACAAATAGAGATTAAAACCAAGAAAACTATATTAATATAACAAGATATTCATCCTCAACAGGTTCCACAAAAACCTTAGACTAAATAAGTTAGCTACTCATAATTGTGCCAAAAATAACAATAGAAGAATTCATCAATAATGGTAAAAACACAAGGAAGAAAGATGAGATTTGATGCCCAATTGTCCTCCTTGCCTCTTGCCTTTGCTTTATTTGAACAAGACTTTAAACCTTGATAATCCTCTCTTTTGGGTGAGTTGAAACTTATATAGGTTAAGTGGAATTGTCCCAAGCTTCCAATTTTACCCCTAAAATAACGTGTGCGAACTGGACTAGCGCGGCCGCGCTAGTGAACGCGCTACTGGCCGTGCTAATGGCTAAGTGTACTGCCTCTGATCGATGGGCTAGCGCGGTCGTACTACTGGGCGCGCTAAGGCCGCGCTAATGGGACTTCATCTACCTCAAACACCTGGACTAGCGCGGCCGTGCTAGTGGACTAGTAGTCTGCCTTAAGGATTTGCTTCCTTTTTTTCACACGCTAGAAACTCCAAGGGGACTTTCTCCTTCAATGTGGATCCAAACACCATCCTAGGTCCTCATAAGCACACTTTGCTCCTGCGAAACATAAAATCAACAATTAGAGCCATTTTAACATCATTTAATATTCCTAAGACAGTGAAGCATCATTAATTTGGAGTATAAATATACGCTAAACTACGTGAATTTAGCCTATTATCAAATACCAAGCCCCTCGCTGCTCTTATTCCTGGCCATTGTTTCCCAAGCAACTAGATGAATTTTTTTTGTAGTGTTTGTAGAACCCCAAATGAAATTTCTTTGAATTTCATCAATATGCTTGATAATTTTTATAGGGAGGTAATTATATTACATGTCATGATTTGGTATACTATTCAGGGTAGAAGAGGCAAGAGTAGTTCTTCCTACCATGCTGAGGAAGTTTGATTTTCAAGAGGCTCGTCTATTAGTCATGTTATCAAGGATAAATTGGTAATCAGATGATTTAGGTTTGTTATTTGTGATTGGGAATCTTAAGTATTTTCTAAAGCTATTGCCAACGTTAATGTTAAAGAGCTTTGCCCAAGTCTTAGATGTGTGTTTGGGATAATTTTTTGAAATAATAATTTTTTATTTTGAGAAGTTTATTTTCTGGCCTGATATGGTACAAAAGGAATTTAGGCAGTTAAGAATAGTGGTGGGAGATTTTTTATCAATCTTACACATTAAAGTAAGGTCGTCCCCATTTAAAAGATGCGATAGAAAAAATTAATTCTTTCCCGTTCTAATAGGAGACCAAGGTCTTATATCTATATTGTAATTGATTTGAGTGGATAACATTTCCATGCAGAGGATAAATATGTAAGGGGATAGAGGATCGCCTTGTCAAATACCTCTACTAGGGCTAAAGAGATTAATTCTGTTACTATTTACCAAGACAAATATCCTGCTTGTGATAATACAACTCATAATGAGAGTGGTGATTCTGGGGGGAGAGGGGGGGGGGGGGNTATAAATGACCATTCTAACAGGTCGAAAGCCTTTTCAAGGCCTATTTTTAGGACCATATTTTCTTTGGAACCTAATTGTTTGTGCATTTTTAGCATTAGTTCCCGAATATTTATGGCATTATCACTAGTTCGTCTGCCTTTAATAAAGCTGACTTGGTAAGGACTGATAATATTTTGTAGAAAGGGTTTTAGTCTATTGACTATAATTTTTGTAATGATTTTATAAATAGTGTTACATAATCCAATTGGCCGAAAAATTTTCAGATTATTTGCATTGGGTATTTTTGGAATAAGGCAAAGATATGTATCATTTATGCCCGTTGGTAGGTTGCCTATTCAAAATCTTGGTGACAAAGTTTTGTGACATGGGATTTTAGAGTATGCCAATACTTTTGAAAGAAAAATGGGTGAAGACCATATGGACCAGGAGACTTAAATGGTTTAAAAGAAAATATTACATTTTTTATTTCTGATGGGGATACAATAGTGTCTAGAGATGATAGGTTAAAATTTTTGTGACTAGGTGGGTCAGATTTAATAGAAGACCAGTTGGAATAGTTATGGCTAGTTGTGAAAACTTGTTCAAAGTAAGAGAGGGTGTGCTCCATAGTTTTTGATGGATCATCTATCCAATTTCCTTCCGAATCTTTGAAAAAGACAATCTTATTTTTTCTTCTATTGTTAGTGGCACTTATGTGGAAGAATTTTGAGTTTGAGTCACCTTCATTAAGCTAACTAATTCTAGACCTGAGTTTCCAGTAATCCTCTTCCATCTTCAGGATGTTGTTATAGTCGGATTTAAGGGAGGTTTTCAAATTATTTAGGAAGGGGCTAAAACGTATGAAGTAGATTTTTTAATACTGTTTAATCTAGCTAGGATTTTTTTTCTTTTTTTTAAGAGATCACCAAATGTGTCATTTTTTCAATCAATAATGCGATTTTTAAAAACTTTTGAAGCATCAACAAAAGTCATGTTGAGCCAACATTCTCTAACTAAATTTCCAAATTCAGGGTGGCCACACCAATAAGTTTTTAGTCTAAAAGGTTTAGGAAGTGGGTTAAAAGGATTGGCAATTAATTCCAGGAGTACTGGATTATGGTCAGAGTGTGTTTTTGGTAAGTGGATTACAGAAGTCTTAGGATAAAGGTTCACTGAAGCTTCATTTGCTAGTAATTTGTCCAATCTTTTCATAATACTGCCTCTACTAAATTTACGATGATTTGACCAGGTATATTTACAGCCCTTAAAACCTAAGTCCATTAGTTTTCAATAATTTAATTTGTTCCAATTCAGCAGCCGGTTTTCTATTGATAGGGTTATCACCTAATTTCTTATTTGCTACCATAACATCATTAACCCCTCCCCCCCTCCCCAGTAACCAAGCACCTTTGTAATCTTCAAAAATATTTGTGATCTTATCCCATATGTTGTTCCTATTAGAGATTTTTGTACTAGCATAAATTGAGAAAAATAACCAAGAGTGTCGTAAAGGGGGTACCTCAATTAGTGCATAGATTTCATTGTTTCTTTTGACGGAGTTGTTGACGTTCACCAAGCTTATATCCCAAAGAACTATCATTCCACCTGCTTGTCCCTCAGCTGGGACCTCGATCATGTCGGTGAAACCAAACTCATTCATAAGACTATCATGATTTATCATCCTAGTTTCTAGTAGTGTCACCATGCAAGGATTATGAGTGGCTATTAATTCACGGAAGTTTCTTCTAAATTCATCATTATTGCCTCCTCTAATGTTTCATATAATGAAGGTTTTAGCACGATTCATTGTTTGGGGTAGGAGGTGGAGATGACCATTCATTTGACTCCCCTGAGGGAATACTAGGTTTCTCCTTAGTGAGGGAACCAAGATCATTGTTATTTTCCTCATAGTGGGGTCTTGGGGTGGTCGCATATCCATTGTGCATTTGAATAGTGAAACTGGGCAAGCTAAAATAATCCTCTTCTCCCCCCTCTCTTCGAATAGAAATACTTTTACTTCATCCAGGTTTGAGGATTCTACCATTAATTCTCCTATTAGATTGATTTCTCCCTCCATTCCCTCCTCCACCGGATTTCCCAAATCTTGTGGCATTTGAGGTTGTGGGACTTCGTGGTCCATTGCTCCTGGATTCACTGGCATTTATGGTTGCATGTGGTTTAGAGGTGGATACCAAGTCATTAAGACTAGGTTGAGGACAGCCATCTCTTGGGGAGGAAAAAAGGGTAGGTCTAATCCCATGTTCTGGGGTAGATATGGATTTTGAGTGTAGTGTTGTGGTAGATTCCACTGAGCACGCATAGCTTGGATTAAATTGTTGTTCATTCTCGGTGCTAGTGGTTGCATTATGTTTGCCCAAATTTGGTTCATGTAGTTTATCATTGCTAAGTAAAGGCCCTCAGTCACTAGTTGTGCTAGAAATTGTGGGTTTTGGATTAATATTATACTTTCTTTCCCGTTGATGTTGAGTTGTAGTGATACACCCATCCCTATTAGACCTAGTTCTATCCAAGATGTTGGGTGGTGATCCTGGGGAAGGGTTGGTTGTGCATATATTATGGGAAGGTTTGGTAGTTGGTGTGGAAAGGGAGGGAGATTTTCCATCGTTTGTGATCTTTGGTTCCTCAGTATTTGGATTAATCAGAATCTCCTCCAATGGTTTAAAGGAATTCTCGGCATCTTCTGGAGATAAAGATTGGTAATTTATGGGGTTAAGGACGGAGGGAGGGGGAATGATTACCTCTATTTTCATGTCATTTGAGAGGTTTAGCGTGTTAGGATTAATACAGGGCTTTGCATGTGAGTTTTTAGGCACGTGTAATGGGGTTTGGGACATTTGTTTTGGGAATGGTTTTGGTTGGACGAGTATAGGTCTGCATGCATGGGTGTATTGTTTATTGATTGGTGTTTATTGTTAATGGCGGAGTTAGGGGACATGTGGGTATTATTATCTATTAAAGGAGTGTCAATCGATTGGTTAGGAGTATTATTTAGGGGTGACTATTAGGTAACTTCTATTTTGTCTTCTAGTGGTGTTTGATATTTTTTTGTCACTTTTTGTCTTTTGTATCTGATTCAAGCACCCATTGTTTGAGTTATTTTGGTTTTTTTCCATAGTGTTATTATCCAAAACCATTTACTGAGAGTCTAGGTTAATGGATGAGAAACGATTTTGAGTATCTAAAGGATTATTTTCAGAATCATTTGAAGACAAGTTATGGGGGTGTTCTGAAAATTGAAGGTTATTTAATTGACTATTTGTAATCCTAGGAATATATTTTAGTTTCTGAGTTACAATGTACATACCTGTTATTGCATTAAATAGCTTGACATTAATACAAGAATCTTGGGTCTTTACATCAACTTCATTGGATTTCTTTATTGGGAATTTCCAGCTTCGTGTAAATGGTACTGTTTGATCCTTCCTCTTGTGCTACTATCCATTTTGATTTGTTTGTTGATATTTAATCCACTGGAGTAGAGATTGATTCCTTTGTTGGATATATTATAGAGATACATGAGGTGGTTTTGTGACCTAGCCTATCGCATGTTTTAAAAAGAAAGTTGTCTGCTTCATAGTGAATTAGTTGTTTATGTGTACCAATATAAATAATTTTTTCCACTGGTTCTTCCATTGGTAACTCAATACATAGTCTGGCATATCTACCCCTCAAGGATGAAGATGTTCAAGCATCCACCTTCAGTAGTCTTCCTATGGCTCCCCTATTTTTTGGAGCATTTGGCCGTCATAGAATTCCGTTGGAAATTGAAGGAGTCTAACTCATATTGCTGAATAGTTTTGTTTTGCTTAAGCTGCAATGAAATTTGGTTGCCAACGTTGTATTGACGAAAATATCCATATATGAACCATGGACCTTTTTGTAGAATTAAATTCATATTGTCTTCCTTTTGTAATTTGACAATGAAGTAGTCATTGCCCAAATTGATGAGAGGGAAATTTTCGTTGATTTTTCATAACTCTTGGATTTTTTGTTTCATATTTGGTGAAGGATTCTTTTGCCGTGTAGTTTTATTATTAAGAAAAATTTCCATGGATGGTATCCTTTGTTTATCCTCCAAGGTTATGGAGACGACGATAATTTTTTTTTCATTTTTCTCGTTTGGATAAGAATTTGTCTCACCTTCTTGAATATCCATAAGGGGTGTGAGGGTAGATGAAAGGTCTATGGAGATAGTAATTCTTTCATCTTTTTCGTGAGATTTTCTTCGAATGTTAAAGGGATTGTGGCGTTTGGGTTGGATGAATTATTATCTACAAATGTTTGAGTAGGTATTAAATTATCCGGCAGTTTTGGATGGATTTGTGTAGTATCTAGGTTTGTGGTATTTGAATTCATGAGAATTTAAGAAGTTTCTTTTTTGAAAAACCAGATAGAGTCTAGAGAGAAGGGAGAGCTTCTCTATCTCAAAATGTATTGCTCTTCACTCAACATTAATCTAAATAGCTATCGAACATTACTTGAGGCAATATTACTGCGTTTGGTATGACGAAAAATATTTTCTCATTTTTCACTATTTGGTTGCATAAAATAGTTTGAAAAATATTTTCCTAGATATCACATTTTCCTGAAATTGGAGGAAAATGACTT
>ML311171.1:0-30772 GCA_005239505.1 Nicotiana paniculata
GGCTTAATATAAGTTTGAGGTTGAATGCGAAAGTATATGTATTAATGTGTTTAGGGAGGTGTAACGACACTCTTATATCCAAATGTATCCTACCCGTCCCACAACCTACATTACAACCAAGTAAAGTCCTACTTGATCCTAGACTGAATGAGCTCGATTAGTAGAGTAGTACACTACGGGCAAGCCTATGGTGCATCTTTTGTGGCATATGAATGTTATTTCTGAGAGTGAGTGAATTCTTTCTATCTTAAGTTCNTGCTCGAGGACGAGCAAAAGTTTAAGTGTGGGGTGTTGATGTGTGGCTAGAATTCATGGTCTAACACGTTATATGCCTTGCATTTGATGTGAGTTAATGATAAAAATACACTTTGTATGTGCATAATTTAGTTTATTTCATGTGTAGGTGAATTGGAGATGGAAGATAAGCTAAATGGATGCATAAACGTCGAAAATACGCTCAAGAGGCGAAGAGGAGTGCACCGGGCTATAGCCGGGCGTTTGGGCTATAAAGCCTGGCCACACCAGGCTTTAGCCGGGCGTTTGGGCTATAAATCCTGGTGAGGCCTGGCGTTATCCAGGCTTTAGAGCCATAACGCCAGGCCAGGCCTGGCCTGGCTTTATCCAAGCATTAGGGCCATAAAGCCAGGTCCCTGGTCTGGTCCAATCCGAGTTTTGAAGATTTTAAGTGTTTCCCGGTTTGAATAGAAGTATCCTACACGTCTAGGGTTTGTCCTAAACATATAAATAGACCCAAAAACACAACTTGAAAGAGGAGATTCCATTAGAGACAAGATACGCTTGTGGAATACTACTCAGAGAAGCAAAACATTGATTTTTACAGCTTTTATTCATTACTTTGTAGTTTAATTATGCAAGTTATTTTAGAGTTGATTATTATGAGCATGAGTAGNCAATTAGTTGTTCCTATTTATTATATATCTACTTAAGAGAGAGTGCATACATAGGTAGTTGTTTGAACAAAACCACTCCTAGAGTATAGACGAAAGTCATAACCGATGGTTTAGAAGTTGGATTAGACATAACGATACTTCGGGTGCAATCTAAAATGAACTGTAATGCAATCTAGCTAGCGTAACTTGAGAGAGTGCGTCTAGTAAATTATCATAATTACTTGAGAGAGATTTATGGTAGATAGAGTGTTCATGATTGATAGAGGCAACTAATCAAACTATAAGAAGTATCCAAGAATGAAGTTCACCAACGGGGGAAACCATAACCTTAGACCTTTATTATAATTGTTGACACCATATTGTTAGTTAATCATTAGTTTATTAATTTTGTCAGTAGAAATAGTAAAACATCACCAATTGATATTCAAAAGTCTTGAGAAAAATTGGTTAAGTAAAGTTTTGTATTCTGACGGCGTGATTGATACGTAAATTCAATGTGGGATCGACTCTGGGCGTAATACCCTGGATTATATTTGCAGCGCCCGTTTAGTCTTTCTATAAGAAATAGTTGAGCGTGATCAGGCACCATAGGGCGATGGTGAGTAGAGAAATTAGAGAGGTCAGTTAGCGAAAACCCGCAAAGGGCGCTTCTAGCCGAATGAGGGTCTTCGATACCCCGGCATGAGCACGACCAAGACAGTTTCAAGATGAACATGTGCGATAGATTTTGAGAATTAGATAGCTCAGACGTATCAGGCGTCCAGTCCAAAATGCATGTCATGATTCATTGACGTCGGCACATACTTCTAGATAAGTCTCCCTATCCCTTTCCCCGAAAGGGACGCCTTCTGTTTAAAGCACGGTTCTTTTTCACCTACAAGTATTCTTTTATTTTTACCCATAATTTTTCTTTGAGTCCCTTTCGGTCTAATCTTTCGTCAAAAGCGAAGCAAAGAAATGGATGCAAAACTGGCTACAGTTTCCCCGTAATACCGAGCACAATTTGGGGCATATACGGCATTGACAAAGGCACGAATCCGTCTGTGATCTCATTTGATAAGGCGAACAAAGTGTCTCAAAGAAACTGGAAAGGTTGCCTAAGCAAGACCTCTTCATGAGAAAAGTTGATAAGCACTGTAGACACAAACCGGTACTAGGTGCAAGACAACTGAGTTTGATTTTTAAGGGGAAAATCATCTTGCCTTGGGGACAAGGGTTAGCGGTACCATGGACATCCGAGCATGAAAAAGTCAGGGGCAGCATCGGAAAACAAGGTTTCCAGAAGGCAATATAGAGTATCCGAGCACCTCGGTACCATACTGATAGAATGAGTTCTTCAACAACGGAGTGGCCGTGAAGTCAAACCACAGTAGGGCATCAAGGCCACAAACCAACCACCACTTTGAAAACTCACAAATTTTTCTTTGATTGAAAGCAGGAACAAAGTAGTGCAGAATGGCAATTCTCAAAGGACGAATGTCACCAAACGTAAGCTCCTTAAAATCTCTATTTATCTTTTATTTTCAGCATGCATCACTACTGTTCACACCTCCCATTTTCGTAGCTTAACTCAGGTAGAATTGTTTCGCCTAGGGGGATCCAGCTCATAGTTCCGGGTAGAAGTACTCTTCACTCAGGTCATTTTAAATAGCTTAACCCAGGTAGAACCATTTTGCCTAGGGGGATCCAGCTCATAGTTCCGGGTAGAAGTACTCTTCACTCAGGTCATTTTAAATAGCTTAACCCAGGTAGAACCATTTTGCCTAGGGGGATCCAGCTCATAGTTCCGGGTAGAAGTACTCTTCGCTCAGGTCATTTTCGTAGCTTAACCCAGGTAGAACCATTTCACCTAGGGGAATCCTTCTCATATTTCTGGGTAGAAGTACTCTTTGCTCAGGTCATTTTCGTAGCTTAACTCAGGTAGAACCGTTTCGCCTAGGGGATCCAGCTCATAGTTCCGGGTAGAAGTACTCTTCGCTCAGGTCATTTTACATAGCTTAACTCAGGTAGAACCATTTCGCCAAGGGGGATCCAACTCATAGTTCCGGGTAGAAGTACTCTTCGCTAAGTCATTTTACATAGCTTAACCCAGGTAGAACCATTTCGCCTAGGGAGTCCAGCTCATAGTTCCGGGTAGAATTACTCTTTGTTCAGGTCATTTTTGTAGCTTAACCCAGGTAGAACTATTTCGCCTAGGGGGATCTAGCTCATAGTTCCGGGTAGAAGTACTCTTCGCTCAGGTCATTTTACATAGCTTAACCCAGGTAGAACCATTTCGCCTAGGGGGATCCAGCTCATAGTTCCGGGTACAAGTACTCTTCGCTCAGGTCACTTTCGTAGCTTAACCCAGGTAGAACCATTTCGCCTAGGGGGATCCAGTTCATAGTTCCGGGTAGACGTACTCTTCGCTCAGGTCATTTTTGTATCTTAACCCAGGTAGAACCATTTCGCCTAGGGGAATCCTGCTCATAGTTCCGCGTAGAAGTACTCTTCGCTCAGGTCATATTCGTAGCTTAACCCAGGTAGAACCATTTCGCCTAGAGAGATCCAGCTCATAGTTCCGGGTAGAAGTACTCTTCGCTCAGGTCATTTTACATAGCTTAACCCAGGTAGAACCATTTCACTTAGGGGGATCTAGCTCATAGTTCCGGGTAGAAGTACCCTTCGCTTAGACTGTTCTTCGTAGCTTAATTCAGGTAGAAACCTTTTCGCCTAGAGGGATTCAACACTTTATCAGTAATACAGGGCGTCATCCCCTGGTTACACTCCTTCCAGTAATACAGGGTACCAACCCCTGGTTACATTCTTCTCCAATAATACAGGGTACCAACCCTTGGTTACATTTTATTCCTAGTAATATAGGGTACCAACCCCTGATTATATTTCCTTTCAGTAATACAGGGTATCAACCCCTGGTTACATTCATCCTTAGTGATACAGCGCGCCAACCCCTGATTACATTCCTTTCCAGTAATACAGGGTATCAGCCTTCGGTTATATTCCTATCGAGTAATACAAGGTACCAACCCCTGGTTATATTTCTTTCCAGTAATACGGGGTACCAACCCCTGGCTACATTCTTCTCCTAGTAATATAGGGTACCAATCCCTGATTACATTTCCTTTCAATAATACAGGGTATCAACCCCTGGTTACATTCATGCTTAGTGATACAGGGCGCCAACCCCTGATTACATTCCTTTCCAGTAATACAGGGTACCAATCCCTGATTACATTTCCTTTCAATAATACAGGGTATCAACCCCTGGTTACATTCATGCTTAGTGATACAGGGCGCCAACCCCTGATTACATTCCTTTCCAGTAATACAGGGTACCAACCCCTGGTTACATTCTTGTTCAGTAATACAGGGTACCAACCCCTGGTTACATTTCTTTCCAGTAATACGGGGTACCAACCCCTGGTTACATTCTTCTCCTAGTAATACAGGGTACATTTTCTTTCAGTAATACAGGGTAGAAACCCCTGGTTACATTCATGCTTAGTGATACAGGGCGCCAACCCCTGATTACATTCCTTTCTAGTAATACAGGGTACCAACCCCTGGTTACATTCCTGTCCAATAATACAGGGTACCAACCCCTAGTTACATTTCCTTCCAGTAATACGGGGTACCAACCCTTGGATATATTCTTCTCCAGTAATACAGGGTACCAATCCCTGATTACATTCTTCTCCAATAATACAGGGTACCAACCCCTGGTTACATTTTCTTCCTAGTAATACAGGGTACCAACCTCTGATTACATTTCCTTTCAGTAATACAGGGTATCAACCCCTGGTTACATTCATCCTTAGTGATACAGGGCGCCAACCCCTGATTACATTCCTTTTCAGTAATACAGGGTACCAACCGTTGGTTACATTTATCCTCAGTGATACAGGGCGCCAACCCTTGGTTACATTCCTTTCAGTACTACAGGGTACCAACCCCTGGTTACACTCCTTTCAGTAATACAGGGTACCAACCCCTGGTTACCTATCCTTTTGGTAACGTAAGGTACGCAATCCCTCATTACAAATTTCCATCTCTTTTAGTTTGTTTATACTACTATTTCTGTGTGCCTTTCAATAAATTAGATAGTTTATAGCTTTCTCTAATAACTCACAAAATTTTCCTATTCTTTGATGGCTTTTAAGGCTCTGCCGTAGAGCACAGGTAACAGTTAAAGCTTGCGGTTTCAGTTTCTCATCAGAAGAAAGAAGTCTTTCGATCACAAGATAGTTGGAGTTAGCATTGATAATGTGTCAACAATCCATCTTCTCAAATTTCATTTTCCCAAATTCTGATCGGGAAATCAAGCAATCAAGAATGAGCCATAGTCTTTTCTTCAAAGAGCATCAAGATCCAATCTAAGGTCAACACAAGCGAGCAGTTCAAGAATCAAGATTTGACTCCAGAAGACACCTAGATAGGGATTTTGTAACTCTTAGCTTGCAACAATATGTAGTTCTCTTCTTCTTTTGATGTAAGCAACAAGTAACAGTAACAACAACAACAGCAGCAGGAACAGTCTTAACTCCAGTGTCTGGTAGTCTCAACTACCAAGTTTTTCCCAGAACTACACTGACCTGATTCCTTTATAGCCAAGGATATGTAGGCAACCTCGGAAGCAAGATTCGGTCACCATTTTTTAAAATTTGCTTCCATTGGAGTGATATGTGAGCAAAATTAGCTATAGCATTCACTTTTGTTTGCACGAAAACACTTCATGTTCTCGAGCAAAGAGGGGAAGCTGTGAATACCTAAGTTTTGCACCATTTAAATGCTCCTAAAGTTGCTAGTATCAATTTTCCTTCAATCGTTTTCTTTTCTTATATTTTGTGGATTTTTAATTGAAATTTTGTCATAAAAATACCCAAAAAAAAAGAAATTCTATACTTTTCTTTTGTGTGTGCTCTTTTAATTGACTAATTATTTGATAAGTTAATCAAATTGATTTCTTATATAATTAATTCAATTGTTAGCTAATGAGTTTTATTAGGTTTATTTTATTAGTTAGTATTTAGGTTAATTAGATTATAGTTTAATAAATAGGATTAAAGGAAAATTATTAAAATTGAAATGGTTAGGTGGCTAGGGGTACAATTTTAATGCCAATTAGGTGGTTGGCCAAGAAAGAGCTCAAAACGACGTAGTTTTGCCTTAAAACTACGTTGTTTCACTTAAGTGAAACTAAGACTAAATCTCATCCATCCATAGCCTTTTGATCCAACGACCCTAATTCATTCTTCATCCCAAATTATTAAACCCCCCAATACCCAAAAAATTGCCCCATTCCCCCTCCCCCCTTAACTTCCCATCTTCTTGCTCTATCTTCTCTGTTCTCTCTCTCGCCTCTTTCCCAGATCCTCCCCCACCGTCGTCTGCCGCCCGCCGAAATTCGCCACCGGCGGCGGCCGTCGTCCAAACTACCCCATTTTTTCACCATCTCTTCCTCTCAACCTCCTCTCCATGAATCCAAGCCTCATATCCTCTAAAACTCCACCAATCTCCATAAATCTAAGGAAAATTGAAACCCTAGGCCCTCTTTATTTTTTAAATTCTCTACAAACCAAACCATCTCACCCCACAATACTTACTTCAATGGGTAGAGATCTTCAAGACCTACCTATTGATGTCAATTTCACCCTGAAAATCCGGCGATGAAATTCCGGCGACCACGCTGCCACCACCCGCGCCGCCAGCCACTGCCGTGCCTCAACCCTCACCGATAACCCCTATCCTCGCTGCCACTGCCTCTCATTTCTCCCATCACATTGGTCTCGGGCGAGTTTTTGTTGCCGATTTTCATCGAAACTAGCCGTTTCGATGAGAATCAACAATAGAAGTTTGCTCGAGCTGTACCACTGTCCCGCTATGTCTCGCTGACTAATAGCCGTTATGACATCATTGTTCTTGTCGTTTGCTTATAGTTCTGTTATAGTTAATCTGCGGTAGTGATTCGTGTTAGTTTCATTGATCATCAATGTTAGTCGTTGCTTAATACCTTTGAGTCACGTATTAGTTAGTCGTTTACTCAGTCATTACATCTTGTTTAGTAAACCGATTTTGTTAATCACTTGTGAAATCCGATTAGTTATTTGTAATTGGCGAAGTTCACTAATATTCTTGTTTTGCATTTGATTTTGGTATTTTTCTTTAGTTCAAAACCTGTTAGTGGTCGGTATTTCTTGTTTAGTCTCATTTTTTATTTCGTGTTTCAATCAACTTGATAGTTGTTTCATTATCAACATGTATCCTGCATTGCCTTGGTTGTTGAGTCCCAATTTCATGTTCATTATCTCTAGTGTTGTTTATGTTTAAGCTAACTAGTTTAAGGTCTTAACTATAGCTTTTATTTTGTTTGTAGTCTTTAGGTTCTCTTGTTGATGATTCAAGTCTAGTTATCTGATTTTGCACATTCTAGTTTGAAGCAATAAATTAGTTTGATATTGGTTTGTGAGGGTAGTAGAAGGTACTTGAGTGTAAGACTTTTGTTTGGTTGTTTTTACTGTTGAGGGCTGTTTTGGAGTACAATACTCCAAAATTCTGTCCATATTTGGTGAGGAAAAACTGTTCATTGGAAAAAAAATCTGAGTTTGGAAAGATTTTTGGTCAAAAATCTATCATTTTGGACAAATTTTTGGCCAAACAAAATCTGTCCCATAGTTCTTTTTCTCCTATATAAAGAGGATGTCTTTCCACACTAAAGGGACACTGAGATAACAACCTGGGACTCTAAAAAGAAACACCTCTACTCACTCTATAATAACACAAAACTTGAGAACTTGAGGGGATCTTCTGGAGAGCAACAATCTTCCAAAAAATACATAGTCCTTGGAGTCACCCCTGATCCTTTTTCTTCTTCTAAAGTTGTTGCCTTTCTGGGCTTCATCACTGCTGGATTTTCACTATTATTGTTGTTGTTCCGTTTTTGCTGGAGTCTTGCTGGTTCATTATCTTGCTGCATAGGTATTTTTCCAACTCTGTTGTTTAGTTTTTAGTTGCATAAAGCTATTGCAATGAATGTACTGAGGCGTTACTGCTATTTCTTTACATTTGTGTGATCTTCTGCTCATAAATGAGTGTTTAAACTCATGAAACATGTGTTCTCTTTTCCTTAAAGTTCCAACTTTCTTCTATCTTCTTTGTAAGTTAAAAGTTGTATATGATTTGTTTAGTTTCTAGGAGGTTGTGCTTGTAGATCTAAACTCGTGTAATGGCACAATTTAGTTTAAAGAACAAGCGATAGAAAGATAGATTTTAAAATTCGTGATAGTTATATCTTAGAGTAATTGTTGGTGTTTAATGTAAAAATCCGTCAGTGAAACACACTTAGTATTTTGAGATATCCCGTTACATAAGCAGAATGTTAGCCTCCTTTTGTTCTTTCTTTAGTTTAAATAGAAGATGCACGTTAAAAATTTCTCTTTTCCTTTTTTATTAGCTCCCAAAGTGTTCTAAGCAGAAAGATATTGAGTCTTAGAAATCAAGCTTGTCCTTATTTTTAAATCTGGAAATCCCAATCATTTGGTTCAAGGTGAATAAATTCATGTGACTAGGAATTGATCTTTTATGTTTAAGGCATATGATCGTTTATTTGGAGTTAAAAGAAATCATATTATAAACTATGTTTCATTTCTTGTCTTTTTTTTTACGTTAGTTTGCTGTGTTTTCTTTTTGGTCAATAAAATACATGTGGATATTATTGATGTGTTTGTAAGTTTTAAACTTTGATATTGAATTAAAAGAGAGGTTGAGATTTTTTTTGGTTCAATAAAAGAAAGATATAAATAGACAAAATAAGATTGGGTAGTGGGTCTGCAAAGTAGAGATGAAATGATTTTGGGCAGAAATACTATTCCCAACGTGATTAATTCCAATCTATTTTAATAGATGGCTCATTTCCCTTTAGTTATTTCAGCAGGTCCATATTTTTCTTAATAAGCTGTTGGCCTTTTCTTTTCTTTTTTTGTAAATAATTTCAGCAGCCCAATCCCAAGTGTATTCCATAGCTGGCCCATTTTCACTTTCTAATAAGGCCAATCCAACTTTCAATACCATGTTTGTCTCACAATTAACTCTCAATAAAAACTCAGTTTCTTCTCTACAAATTAAAGTAATTTAATCACTTTCTTAATTAATTAATTTAAACGCTAGGCAATTAGTAGGCGCGCTGGAACTTCACGGAATCGCGCTTGTGTAGCGTGATGTTTAATATTAAATAAATTTATTCAACAATGTCATCATACTCTTTAGTTTTTTTTTAGTTAATTTTTAATTTAATTAATAATTTGCTAAAATTGCGGATTCGCTTCCGTAGCGCGGTAGTTAATTTTTAATTAATTTCTTTAAATGTATTAACTTTTTTTTTTCAAAAGTAATAGTATACTAATAATCTTCGTCATAATTGCGGATTCGCTTGCGTAACGTTGTTATGGTAAAATTAATAAATTTCGTCTCGATCACGCATTCGCCTGCGTAGCGTGATTATGACAACTTAAATTTATCCAAAATCGTTTTCCTTGATAAATCTAATAATCAAGAAGTAAAAGCGAAAAAGTTAAAACACAGAAACTAATAAAGCACAGTTTATTCAGAATTAATTTAAGTCAAGTTTAAGTCAATAAAGCGACCGTGCTAGAACCACGGGACTCGGGGAATGCCTTATACCTTCTCCCCGGTCAACATAATTCCTTGCCCGAACTTTATTTTCGCGGACCAATAAAATGAGAGTCAAATCTTTCTTTGATTAGGGATTCAAATAAAAGGTGAATTGGAACACCCAAAAATCAATTCCAAGTGGCGACTTTGAGCAATAAAATAATCCCTATTTCAAAATTGTCATTTTAATTGGAAAAACTCTTCAACCCACAAGAATGTATCATCTTATAGAATTTTTCTTCTTTTTTTTTCCAATAGCTCGTTCTCCTAAAGCCAACACATGCACTCTTTACATTTAATGGTACCCACCGCCTAATAATTTTATTAAGCTTAACATTGACGGCGCCTTCAATCGAGTAACTAACAGAGCGGGAGCTGCAGGAATTTTTGTAACTCGACCAATCAATGGATCTGAGGATTCACAACTAGCTTAACTTGCTTCTCTACTACTGAAGTTGAATTAATAGCACTTCGGCTAGGCCTACAGTTAGCTAATGACTTTAGCCTCTGGCCGCTTCGAATAGAAACTGATTCATAGGTACGGCCGGAAAGTTTTTGAAGGACTCATCTCATGCTTCTTACTCTCTCTCTCTCGTCAAAAAAATGGAGTTTCTTCTTCTTCATCGTCATATTCAGATGCCAATGAGATGCCATTTTCCCAAAAGAATTTGTTGCCAGAAAGACGGATATTGTCTGATCTTCATCGCCCATCTAACTCCTCATCTCTCTAACTAATTTTTTTCAATCTTTGACTTTTTATTTGCTGAGGTTTCTTTTTCCCATTGGTTGCGTTTTCCATGTCACTAGCAAATGATATTCACACGCTGATGCTGGTTTATGATTATCAAATTTGTGTTCCATAAATACATTTAAGCATAGCTCAAGTGTTCAATAAGTCACAAGCTTAGTTATGTGTGTGATTTGACCTTTTAAAAACTTATTACTTCCTCAATCTCATATTATGTCATACACTTTGACGGAAAATTTTATTATGTGTGAGATATGCCACATAATACTTATGTGGGTATTTATTGTAGAGAAATTTTCACAAACTACTATTATTTAGTGGTTATTAGTTAGTTTTGTAGCTATCATTTACTATATTACTTCATATAGCTATATTTTTAGAGTATATTCGATGTATTTAAGCTACTGCATTCATGAATACAATAGCATTTCTAGGCGTGAAACAGGGGATTACAGCTAGACAGATTTTTGTATTCGAGTGTATTCGACTGTATTCATGGCGTGAAACATGAGATTAATTACAACTGGACAAATTATTGAATTTGACTGTGTTCGATTGTATTCACGGTGTGAAACAGAGGATTACACTACTTTTAAATGGAAAGTGAATCAATTAACATAATTGACTCCTAATATAACTCAACAAACTCAATTATAACACACAAGTTTTGTATTTCCAGTTATAAAAAAGATTCTCAACCGGAAAACACCCAAAAAACATAGCAATCTTCAGAAAAATTATATAATACATCTCAATACATAAATTATACTAATTAAAAAAAAACATATGAATACATTCATGGAAAATAGCGAGACAGTGAATACAATGAAATACATAGAATACAGCGGGATACATTGAAATACAATAAAAAAAGACAATAAATACAATGAAATAGATAGAATACAGCGAGATACATTGAAATTCAATTGAAAAAAAGACAATGAATACAATGAAATACATGGAAATACAACGAGATACATTGAAATATATTAACAGAAAATTTAAGTTTCTCAGCCCCAACTCCGTCATTTTTGTTCAAGAACAACCCTAATGTCGTCTCGCTGAAACAACATCAGTATCCGGTCCTCGCTCGCCGTCGCCATTGCCTCCGGTTGCCGACGATTAACACGTAATTACCGGCGAAATAACGGAGATAACTAATCCACAATTTAATAGGGTGGCCAGTGTTCACCTTGGTATTTAATTTATAACCAATTTTTTCATATTATTTAACATAGTCAGTTTTAACAAACTTCAGATAAACCAACAGTCTGTACGTACGTACCTTCTTCCCTTCTTCCCTTCTTCTTCTCCTTATTATTCTTTCTAGCTAGTAACTAGTAATTGCTAATGCTTTCGGATAAAGTAGCCTAATAAAACCAAAGCTACTAAAGGTTGGCGTCGCTGTTTGAGACATTTGAACTAAATATTTTACGTATCTGACTATTTTTGTAATTAATTGATAGCACACAAAACATGATTTCTAATCATGCCAAAAACAAAGAAGAATTAATCAAACAAAATTTAGCAGCCATATAAATATATATATAACAAAGTGGAAACTATGTCTTACTTATTAATATATAGTTTTTTCTCTAATGGGAGTGAATCTATTTTTATTCAATGGGCATGGACTCAGAATTGCTCGCGTAAAGTAGTTATGTTTGAATTATTGTTTCCTTGCCAAAGAGAGAACATTGATGTTACATGGAAACATAAATGCATAATTTAATTTGTATTATTTGCACTTACGTAACACATACAGTAAAATCAACTTCATATCCCAAGGCGCAGCTACAGCAAATCCAACAATCACTGCAATCCCTATTTGTCGTACAATTTCTTCCACAAGTCATAAAACCATTAACTTGTGGGACTTGATGTGATGATTCAAGGGGTCATTTTATAAAATTAGATTACGTTCCACGCTTAATAGTCATAAGAAGACTAAATTAAATACCTCGATTTGCGTGTACAGTCCGGGCGTGAAACCGAAAAGTCTTTATGTGAAAAATATGAGAAATAGTGATTTTTAGAATTTAAATTTGATAAAAGTTGATCCGTGTTGCGACGATCCTGGGAGGTCCGCAGTAAAATATGGGACTTGGGCGTATGCCCGGAAAAGAATTTCGAGGTCCAAAGCCTTAGAGATCAATTTTGAAAGAAATTGTTTTGCTGAAATGTTCATGAATTAAAGAAAAGAAATAATGCTAAAAATCATTAGTATCGGGTCCGTATTTTAGTTCCGGAGCCCGGTACAGCTTTGTTATGATATTTAAAGGTTAACTGTGAAATTTGGTGAAAACGGAGTTCGTTTGATGTGATTCGGACATCCGGTTGAGAAATTATGAACTTTAAGAGTTTTTGTTGAAAATGATGAGTTTTGAGGTTTAATTCATAAATTTACATGTTATTTCATGATTTTATCGCACGAGCGAGTCCGTATGATATTTTTAGACTTGCGTACATGATTTGTTTGGAGCCCCGAGGGCTCAGGTGAGTTTCAGATAGGCCACGGGGTGTTTTACACTTGAAAATAACTGCTGATTTTTCAGTATCTGGTGTCCAGGTTTTTGTACTATGCGATTGCATAGGTATAACCGCGATCGCATAGTGTAGTCTTCAGGGGTCCCAAGTTTTGTACTCTGCGAACACAATGCCAGGAGTGCGATCGCACTACTTCACCAAGGCCCTACTGTGCGAACGCAGGCCATACAGTGCAAACGCACTGAGTTAAATTTTGGCCTGGGGGAGGGAAATCCAATACCCTGTGTGATAGCACCCCACCCCATGCGAACGCACTGCACTATTTTTCCTTATCATGTGCGATCGCATTTAATTACCCACGATCGCACAGTTGTCCAACCCAGCTAATATAAATATCTTTTATAAACGGGCAGAACCCTTTCTTCTCCAATTTTTTGAGGTTCCAGCCCTAAAAATGATTTTTCTTCAACAATCTTCATCCCCAATTCATAGGTAATCAATTCCAAACCTTATTCTTTCAATTCCTTATTATTTTGCATCACTTTTAAAGCAAAAAACGAAGAATTTTCATGGTAAAAATTTAGGATTTGCGTATAATTAAGGAGTTTTGTTAAAATTGAATTTTTATATCAAATTAAGGTCGGATTTCAAAACTAATAGCATATTTGGGTTCGTGGGTGAATGGGTAACGTAATTTGGTCTGAACCTCGAGTTTAGACCAAGCGGGCCCCGGGTCGGGTTTTCACTTTTTTTGAGAAAACTTAGAAAAAATTATATTTTTCAATAAAGTTAGTTCCTTAAGCATTAGTTAATGATATTAAGTTAATTTTGATTAGATTCGAGCAAGTTAGAGGTGAATTCAAAAGGAAAAGAAATAATTGAGCAGTAAGTGGCATGCGGAATTGAGGTAAGTGTTTGGTCTAACTTTGGCTTCAGGGAATAGGAATCCCCACTTGTTTGCTATGTGAAATGCATGGGCGTGGTTTATAGGTGTCACGACCTGAATTACCCTCCGAACAGTCTCGTGACGATACCTAGTCTCTACGACTAGGTAAGCCTAAAATTTGCGAAAAATAAGACAAAACAATAATAGAAACTGTAAAAAAGAAGCAATACTATAAAATTTAGCCGCTCGGCATTTACAGATTTTACTTTTCCCAAAACCCGGAACATCACAAAGTCACAAACTCTGAACTACTGTAGCTTTATACAAAGGAATAAGGAAAATGTATCTATATATCTCCTATATCTATACTAGAGTAGGAAGGGGACTCGTGAGATCCTGCGGATGCGGCAGAATTACCTCGAGGTCTCCTAAGCAGCTGCTAAGATACGCCTTGCCACTGTACGGTGCACTGGTACCTGGATCTGCACATGGGGAAAACATGCTCAGGAAAGGGCGTGAGTACTCCACATTCAGTACTCAGTAAGTGCCAAGCCTAACCCTAGTCAAGTAGTGACGAGGTCAGGTTGAGGCTCTACTGAGTTTTAAAACAAGTCAATTATAAATTTAAACAGTGAGATTTAGATAAGAAATGATAAATAGGGTTAATGGAAACTAGACGAATTAATAACAGAAAGAGAGCCCTCGGCTCAGCACAACATATATCTCAACAGTAAATATGCAATGCAGTACAAGAGAAAAGCTCCCGGATCTCAGTCCGTAATCCCAATTTAAATATGCTATGCAGTACAGGGGGAAAGCTCCCGGATCTCAGTCTGTAGTCCCAATTTAAATATGCAATGTATTACAGGGGGAAAACTCCCGGATCTCGGTCCGTAGTCCCAATTTAAATATGAAATGCAATATAGGGGGAAAGCTCTCGGATCTCGGTCTGTAGTCCCAATTTAAATATGCAATGCAAAAGTATGTCGGATACGGCTTAATCAAACAGTTCAGGAAAAAAACAGGTAAGAATAAAGTAAAACTACCTAAGCATGGTGCAACTAGTAGAAAATAAGAGGAAATCAAGTAAGGACAGGTAGACATGCTTATTCTTAAGCTAACTACTCAGTTAAGACAAGAAACAGTAATATAGGAATAAAAATGACTGATGCCATGGAAGGAAAAGTTGAATTTTAGCAACAATGACCCGTGAACACACTCGTCACCTCACGTACACGGCGTCCACATAACAAAATCAGTATAAAAGTGCCTAAGGGGAGGTCCCCAACATAGAGTTAGGCAAGCCACTTACTTTGACTGCGCTAATCAACTCAATACCACGCTCTTGCCATGAGTATCCAACTCCGGGTGGCCCGAATCTAGTCAATTCGATTGCATAGTGTAAATATCATTTCAGGGAAACAAAATAATAAATATCATTTCAAGGAAACAAAATAACTAATAATTTCGAAGCTAATACGCGAAATTAGGAAATTCGCCCAAAAAGTCCCCCGGGCCCACATCTCGGAAAGGGATAAAATTTACAAATTTCGAACACCCATTCACTGACGAACTCACTCGAACAAGAATTGACCTCTAAATCTCCCTAGATCCTCAGATTTCTACTTGGGGAAGTTTCATCCCAATTTCATGGGTTTTCATCCAAATTCATTGATTATATTGAGGAAATTGATCGAGATTAATGGTATACAAGTGAATTAAGGTTAGGAAACGTTACCTATGAATCTCCTCTTCGAAACCCACTGAAAATCGCCAAAACCCGAGCTCTAAATTGTTTTTTGAGTTATGAATTTCAAACCCTCGGAATTTTGTATAAACAGCCCAGGGATACCGCACCTGTGACTCTTGAACCGCACCTGAGGAAATCCATCGCAGGTGCGGAAAGTCACTTAACAGGGCCGGGGCCGCACCTGCGGTCACTTGGCCGCATTTGTGGTCCCGCACCTACAGAACACAGAACACACCTGCGACCACTGGCAGCCCCTGCCTAAATTCCGCATCTGCGAGCCCAACTCCGCACCTGCCTGTCCGCACCTGCGGTTCCCCATTCGTAAGTGCGGAACACCAGAACCAGCAATGGTTCAGCTGTGTTCCAAGTTCCAAAATCACCCGTTGAGCCTCCGAAACACCCTCGAGACCCCCTGGAACCTCAACCAAACTTACCAACCAGTCCTAATACTTCCTTAAAACTTAGTCGAGCCTTCAAAACTCATATCATAACATCAAAATGATTAATTATGCATGGATTCAAGCCTAAGAACTTATGAAATTTCAAAAATTCACATCCAATGCCGAAACACGTCAAAACTCATCCGAATGACCTCAAATTTTGCACACAGATCATAAATGACATTACTGACCTGTTTTCGCTTTCAGAATTCTATTCCGAGTCCGATATCAAAATTTCACCTATTGGCCGATATCACCGAAATTCTAACTTTCGCCAATTCAAGACTAAATCTACAACCGATCTTAAAAACACATTCCGAACATGCTCCTAAACCCGGAATCACCCAACGGAGCTAACGGAGTCGACGGAATTCCATTCCTGATCCATCTTCACACAGCTCTAGCTACAGCCTGATTTCAAAGGCTAAAATCCACATTTAAGGACTATGATTCCAAAATCACTCTGGATTTCACCACTCAACGCTCCGACAAGTTCCAATAGCATAATTAGACATGAGAGAAGCGGTTATTAAGGGATCGGGGCGCTAACTCTCAAAATGACCGACCGGGTCATTACATCCTCTCCCTCTTAAGAAAATCGTTCGTCCTCGAACGAGTATAGAAACATACCTGAAGCTGTGAAAAGATGAGGGTACTGACTCCGCATGTCCTGCTCGGTCTCCCAAGTCGCCTCCTCGACCGGATGACCCTTCCACTGAACCTTGACTAAGGCAATTTCTTCCACCTGAGCCTCCTGACCTGCCTGTCCAAAATAGCCACAAGCTCCTCAACATATGATAGATCCTTTTCCAACCAGACTGAGCTAAAATCCAAAACATGAGTCAGATCACCGTGATACTTCCGGAGCATGGAAACGTGGAATACCGGATGAACTCCTGCTAGGTTGGGAGGCAAAGCCAACTCATAAGAAACCTCCCCAACCCGCTGCAACACCTCAAAATGTCCAATGAACCTCGGACTCAGCTTACCCTTCTTCCGAATCTCATGACGCCCTTCATAGGCGATACCCGAAGCAAAACCCGATCACCAGCCATAAATGCCAAGTCGCGAACCTTCCGATCCGCATAACTCTTCTGCATGAACTGAGCTGTGCAAAGTCTCTCCTGAATCACCTTCACCTTGTCCAAGGCATCCTGAACCAAGTCTGTACCCAATAATCGGGCCTCGCCCGGTTCAAACCATCCCACTGGAGACCTGCACCGCCTACCATAACAAAGCCTCATACGTCGCCATCTGAATGCTGGACTGGTAGCTGTTATTATAAGCAAACTTTGCAAGTGGCAAGTATCGGTCCCATGATCCTCCGAAATATATCACACAGGCACGGAGCATATCCTCGAGAATCTGAATCGTGCACTCCGACGGCCCGTCCGTCTGAGGGTGAAAAGTTGTACTCAACTCTACCCTGGTGCCTAACTCCTACTGAACGGCTCTCCGGAACCGTGAAGTGAACTGTGTACCTCTATCTGAAATGATAAATACTGGGATACCGTGGAGGTGAACAATCTCTCTGATATAAATCTCAGCCAACCTCTTAGATGAATATGTAGTCAGCACTGGAATGAAATGGGCTGATTTGGTCAGCCGATCCACAATCACCCAAATAGCATCATGCTTCCTCAAAGTCCGAGGAATTCCAACCACAAAGTCCATGGTGATCCACTCCCACTTCCACTCTAGAAGCTCAATCTGCTGAAGTAACCCTCCAGGTCTGATGCTCGCATTTGATTTGCTGACAGTTGAGACACTTGGCTACGAACTCCACTATATCTTTCTTCATCCTTCGCCACCAATAGTGCTGTCTCAGATCCTGGTACTTCATCACAGTACCCGGATGTATGGAATACCGCGAACTATGGGCCTCCTCAAGAATCAACTCCTGAAGCCCATCCACATTGGGCACACAGATCCGACACTGCATCCTCATCACACCATCATCTCCTATAGTCACATCCCTGGCTTCACTCCGCCGGACTCTATCCTGAAGAACCAAAAGGTGGGGATCATCATATTGGCACTCTCTGATACGGTCATGAAGGGAAGATCGAGCAACCACACAAGCTAATACCCGGCAAGGCTCAGAAAGATACAATCTCACAAACTGACTGACTAAGGACTGAACATCTAAGGCTAGAGGCCTCTCCGCCCGGCGATTCAAGGCGTCGGCCACCACATTGGCCTTCCCCGGGTGGTATAATATAGTGATGGCATAGTCCTTTAGGACCTCCAACCACCTACGCTGGTGCAAATTGAGATCCTTCTGCCTGAATATGTGATGCAAATTCCGGTGATCTGTGAATATCTCACAGGGAACACCATATAAATAATGACGCTATATCTTCAGGGCGTGAACAATCGCTGCCAACTCGAGATCATGAACATGGTAGTTTTTCTCATGTTCCTTCAACTGTCTAGGCGCGTAGGCAATAACCATATCATCCTGCATCAACACCGCTCCCTGTCCAATCCTAGAAGCATCACAATAGACTGTATAGGACCCTGAACCTGTGGGCAACACTAACACTGGAGCTGTAGTCAGGGCCTTATTGAGCTTCTGAAATCTCTTCTCACACTCCTCCGTCCATATAAAAGGGGCACCCTTCTGGGTCAGTCTGGTCATGGGCGCTGAAATGGATGAAAATCCCTCCACAAAACGGCGATAATACCCAGCCAAACCGAGGAAACTGCGGATCTCAGTAGCTGAGGTCGGTATGGGCCAACTCTGCACCGCCTCCACCTTCTTCGGATCTACCTTGATCCCATCCGAAGACACCACATAGCCTAGGAATGCCACAGAATCAAGCCAAAATTCACACTTAGAAAATTTGGCATACAACTTCTTCTCTCTCAAAGTCTGAAGCACGGTCCTCAAGTGCTACTCATGATCCTCCTGGGACCGAGAATATACCAGAGTGTCGTCAATGAACACGATGATGAAGGTATCAAGATAAGGCCAAAATACGATGTGCATCATGTGCTTGGAGGCTGTTGGGGCATTAGTCAGCCCAAATGACATAACAAGGAACTCATAGTGGCCATATCTGGTCCTAAAGGCAGTCTTCGGGATATCCGGCTCCCGAATGTTCAACTGATGATAGCCCGAACACAGATCAATCTTGGAGAACACCCTAGCACCCTGTAAATGGTCAAATGGATCATCAATGCGAGGCAATAGGTACATGTTCTTCACTGTCACCTTATTCAGCTGCCGATAGTCAATACACATATGCATCGAGCCATACTTTTTCTTCACGAATAACACCGTAGCACCCCAAGGTGATACACTGGCCCTGATGAAACTCTTGCCAAGCAACTCCTACAACTACTCTTTCAACTCCTTCAACTCAAGAGGATCCACGCGATATGGAGGAATGGGAATGGGTTGAGTGCCCGACAACAAGTCAATGCCAAAATCAATGTCTCTATCGGGCCGCATACCCGGAATATCAGCTGGAAATACATCAGGATAGTCCCTGGCAACTGGAACTGACTCAACCGTAGGGGTCTCTGCACTAACACCTCTCACATAAGCCAAATACGCATCACACCCCTTTTCAACCATCCGCTGAGTCTTAAGAAAAGAAATGACTCGGCGGGGAATATACTCTAAGGAACCTCTTCACTCTAACCTCGGTAATCCTGGCATAGCCAGCGTCACAGTCATGGCGTGACAATCAAGAATGGAATAGTAGGGAGACAGCCGGTCCATACCCAATATAACATTGAAATCTACCATACTGAGTAATAATAAATCAGCTCTGGTCTCAAAACCACTGATAACAATCAAACATGACCGATATACGCGGTCCACAACAAGAAAATCTCCCACCGGAGTAGAAACATAAACGGGGGAACTCAAAGAATCCTGAGATATACCCAGATGTGAAGCAAAATAAGAAGACACATACGAATATGTAGAGCCTGGGTCAAATAATACCGATGCATCCCTATGACAAACGGGAACAATACCTGTAATGACTGAATCTGAAGCAATGTCCTCGGATCGGGCTGGAAGAGCATAGTACCTGGCCTGGCCTCCTCCTCTAGGGCGACCTCGACCTCCCCGACCTCCACCTCGAGCTGCCTGAGATGGTGGGTAGCAGCTGGGGCTGGAAGAATAGCTGGAGGACCTAGTGGAAGATGTGAAACCTGATAAGTCTGAGGTGGTGCACCCCTCCTCACTCTGGGGAAATCTCTCTGATCATATGACGAGGGTCACCACACTCAAAACAACCCCTCGGAGGACGTGGCGGCTGCTGCTGACTCTGAACTAGCCTGCTGGACTGGCCAGTGATAGCACCTCGAGCAGGAGGCACATGAGATACTGGTGGTTCATAATGAGGCTCCTGAGGTCTAGGAGGAGCTGGAATACCACTGGCTGCTGGAAGAGCTGAGTGAATGGGGCGACTCACAAAACCCCTACCATAACGTGCTACTAGTGCACGGGCTCCTGAAAAATGACCAGTCTCTCGAGACCTCTTGGCCTCTCTCTCCTCCCTGTCCCGGGCTAACATAGTCTCAATCCTCCGGGAAATACTCACGGCTTGCTGGTAAGTAATATCTGTCTCCAGCTCTCTGGCCATGCTGGTCCGAATACTGGGGTGGAGTCCCTCAATAAAGCGTCGAACCCTCTCTCTGACAGTGACAACCAAAGCTGGTGCATGGCGAGCCAAATCGCTGTAACGGACTGCATACTCTAACACAGTCATGGTACCCTGGCGTAGCTGCTCAAACTCTGCACGCCACGCATCCCTGAGGCTCCGAGGGACAAACTCAAGTAAGAACATCTCGGAGAACTGAGCCCAAGTAAGTGAAGCTGCCTCGTCCGGACTACTAAGCTCAAAAGCACGCCATCACTGATAAGTTGCTCCCCTCAGCTAGAAAGCAGTGAAAGAAATCCCACTCGTCTCCACAATAACCATAGTGCGGAGAATGCGATGACACCCCACCGATGAACTCAGGTGGGTGCTACTTCTTGTACCTCTCAAGTCGGAGCTGCTCCGCCTCAGGAACAGTCCTAGTCTCATGCTGAGCTGGAGCTACTGGGGGCATAGGAATATACTCTGGAACCTACCCAATATGAACCCTTTGCTCAGGGGTACGGGCTGCGGGAGTCTGTGTCCATCCCCCGGCCTGGGATGTAGCTGGAGAAATCGGGAGTAGTCCTACCTGAGATAGAGTACTGAAGGCACTCAAGAACTGAGCCAATGTCTCCTGGAGGACTGGAGTAACAGTAGGGACCTCCTGTGCCCCTCCAACTGTGGTTGTTGGGGGCTCCTCTGCCTCTACTCTAGCCGGTGCTCGGGCTGCATCGCGTGTTCGTCCTATGCCCCGGCCCCTGTCTCTGGTGGCTCTGACTTGGGACTCGGGTGCCTGGTCATCAGTACGTCCGGTACGGGTACTAACCATCTGCAAGCAAGAATAGAATAGAGTTTAAGAATTTGATGACAATAACTAGCACGATAAGGAATTCCAAAGAATTTGATTGTTCTTAACAGTTACGTAGCCTCTCGAAGATAGATACGGACGTCTCCGCACCGATCCGTGAGACTCTAATAAACCGAATTGTGACTTGTGACTCCTATTAACCTAGACGCTCTGATACCAACTTGTCACGGCCCGAATTACCCTCCTAACAGTCTCGTGACGACACCTACTCTCTACGACTAGGTAAGCCTAAAATTTACAGAAAATAAGACAAAACAATAATAGAAACAGTAAAGAAGAAGCAATACTATAAAATTTAGCCGCTCGACATTTACAGCTTTTACTTTCCCAAAACCCGGAACAGCACAAAGTCACAAACTCTTAACTACTGTATCTCTATACAAAGGAATAAGGAAAATGTATCTATATATCTCCTATATCTATACTAGAGTAGGAAGGGGACTCGTGAGATTCTGCAGACGCGGCAGAATTACCTCGCGGTCTCCTAAGAAGCTGCTAAGATACGCCTAGCCACTGTACGATGCACTGGTACCTGGATCTGCACATGGGGAAAACATGCGCAGGAAAGGGCGTGAGTACTCCACATTCAGTACTCAGTAAGTGCCAAGCCTAACCCCAGTCAAGTAGTGACGAGGTCAGGTTGAGGCTCTACTGAGTTTTAAAACAAGTCAATTATAAATTTAAACAGTGAAATTTAGATAAGCAATGATAAATAGGTTTAATGGAAACTAGACGAATTAATAACAGAAAGAGAGCCGTCGACTCAACACAACATATATCTCAACAGTAAATATGCAATACAGTACAAGGGGAAAGCTCTCGGATCTCAGTCCGTAGTCCCAATTTAAATATTCTATGCAGTACAGAGGGAAAGCTCTCGGATCTCGGTCCATAGTCCCAATTTAAATATGCAATGCAGTACATGGGGAAAACTCTCGGATCTCGGTCCGTAGTCCCAATTTAAATATGCAATGCAGAAGTATGTCGGATATGGCTTAATTAAACCGTTCAGGAAAAATAACAGGCAAGAATAAAGTAAAACTACCTAAGCATGGTGCAACTAGTAGCAAATAAGAGGAAATCAAGTAAGGACATGTAGGCATGCTTATTCTTAAGCCAACTACTCAGTTAAGACAGGAAACAGTAATATAGGAATGAAAATGACTGATGCCATGGAAGAAAAAGTGGAATTTTAGCAACAATGACCCGTGAACGCACTCGTCACCTCACGTACACGACATCCACATAACAAAATCAGTATAAAAGTGCCTAAGGGGAGGTCCCCAACACAGAGTTAGGCAAGCCACTTACCTTGACTGCGCTAATCAACTCAATACCACGCTCTTGCCACGAGTATCCAACTCCGGGTACCCAAATCTAGTCAATTCGATTGCATAGTGTAAATATCATTTCAAGGAAACAAAATAACTACTAAGTTCGAAGCTAATACGCGAAATTAAGAAATTCGCCCAAAAAGTCCCCTAGGCCCACGTCTCGGAAACGGTTAAAAATTACAAATTCCGAAAACCCATTCACTCACGAACTCATTAGAACAAGAATCATCACAATACGACGTCTAAATCTCCCTAAATCCTCTGATTTCTACTTGGGCAAGTTTCATCCCAATTTCATGATTTTTCATCCAAATTCATTGATTATATTGAGGAAATTGATAGAGATTAATGGTATACAAGTGAATTAAGGTTAGGAAATGTTACCTATGAATCTCCTCTTCGAAACCCACTGAAAATCGCCAAAACCCGAGCTCTAAATCGTTTTTGGAGTTATGAATTTCAAACCCTCGGAATTTTGTATAAACATCCCAGGGATACCGCACCTGCGACTCTTAGACTGCACCTGTGGTACCGCACCTGCGGAATATCCATCGCAGGTGTGGAAAGTCACTTAACAGGGCTGGGGCCGCACCTGCGGTCACTAGGCTGTATATGCGGTCCCGCATCTGCGGAAGACAAATCGCACCTGCGACCACTGGCAGCCCCTGCCTAAATTCCGCATCTGCGAGCCCCAATTCTGCACCTGTATGTCCGCACTTGCGGTTCCCCATCCGCAGGTGCGGAACACCAGAATCAGCAATGGTTCAGATGTGTTCCAAGTTACAAAATCACCCGTTGAGCCTCCGAAACATCCCCGAGACCCCTGGGACCTCAACCAAAATTACCAACTAGTCCTAATACTTCATTCAAACTTAGTCGAGCCTTCAAAAGAATATATCATAACATCAAAATCATCAATTATGCATGGATTCAAGCCTAAGAACATATGAAATTTCAAAAATTCACATCCAATGCCGAAACACGTCAAAACTCATCCGAATGACCTCAAATTTTGCACACAGGTCATACATGACATTACAGACCTGTTGTCTCTTTCGGAATTCCATTCCGAGTCTGATATCAAAATTTCACCAATCGGCCGAAATCGCCGAAATTCTAACTTTCACCAATTCAAGCCTAAATCTACAACCGATCTCGAAAATACATTCCCAACACGCTCCTAAACCCGGAATCGCCCAACGGAGCTAACGGAGTCGACGGAATTCCATTCCGGATCCGTCTTCACACAGCTCTAGCTACGGCCTGGTTTCAAAGGCTAAAATCCACATTTAAGGACTATGTGTCCAAAATCACTCTGGATTTTACCACTCAACGCTCTGACAAGTTCCAATAGCATAATTAGACATGGGAGAAGCGGTTATTAGGAGATCGGGGCGCTAACTCTTAAAACGACCGACCAGGTGGTTACAATAGGTGTGGTGACGAGTATCTATGCACCACCCAAATTAATTGTTAAACATGATTCCCCTTCCCGTTCCCCACTTATTTGATCATTATCTTAATTGTTATATGTTCATTATTGCTTCTATGACTATTTGCCCTTGTTGATCTCTTGTTAGATATTGTTGTAATTATTTGGAAAGAGTATTGATTGTTTGAGCTGGTTTCCTTGTGATATGTATAACGGTTGAGAGGTTTGGCATTAATTTTACAATTACGTTCCTGGTGGTTTCTTTTTGATAATATTTGAGGAAGTTGTGAGAAATGCAGTCTAACTGTTTCGTAATTGTTGAGGTTCACGTGGTTGTTGGGTTTCATTGAGTTATTTCCAATTGTTGTTGTAAGTGTGTTAAAAATGTTGGCTGTTCTCTTGAGTTTATCATAGTATATAAAGACTGAGCTGGATTGACAACGTTATGGTGTTTACTTATATTCTGGTTGGTTTTATTGTGAAATGATATTGGTTAAAGCTGACGAGCTATATGATTTTCTGTTTGAAATTGTGGAAATAACAGTATTGTGAAAGGCTTGGCCTGAATTGTGAAATTCCTTATGAATAAATTGATATGATATGTCTGGTGGGAGCGGGTTGCACGCTGCAACAACGAGTGATAAGGGTGGGCAGGTGGGATCGGGTTGCATGCCACAATAAGAGCAATAAGGGTGATATATTTAGGGGGAGCAATAAGGGAGGACATGTGGGAGTGGGTTGCACGCCGCAACAAGGAGCAATAAGGGAGGACATTTATATTTTTACTGATTTTCAATGAAAATAAAGATTTGAAAAGCTAAATGTTTATTTTTACTGTTGTGTTTTTTTTGAAAAACAAAGATTTAAAACTTTCTATTTTATATTACTATTTTCATATTTTGGCACTACTTTTATCCAAAGATAAAGTTTGGAAACTTGGAAATTTTTTGAAGATTGGTTATAGCTGAGGCCTGAAAGAGGCGGTTGTGTTATTTTATTATTGTTGCAGTATTTGAATTGATGTGTTTAGATTTTCTTCTTGTTTTTTTAATTATTGTCTCAGATATATTTTCTTGTTCGTGTAGAATTATTTTATCGTGTTATCGTGTGTATATGTATATATATATATATATATATATATATATATATATATATATATATATATATATATATATATATATATATATATATATATATATATATATATATATATATCACAGGTTTATTGTTAAAAGCCCCGCCTTAGCATCGTCACTACTTCGCCGAGGTTAGGCTCGACACTTACTCAGCATATGGGGTCGGTTGTACTGATACTACACTCTGTGCTCTTTTGCACAGATCCAAGTACTAGTTAGCAGTAGAGGATTCCAGGACGACCACCCGATTCATTTGGAGACACGAGGTACATCTACCGGCGTTCGCAGATTCCGAGAGTCTTCTCCCATTTCTACAACACTATTTATATTATTCAGAACAGTCGCACTATTTCTTTCAGCCATTATTTGTAGTATTCTTTAGTAGTTCGTGAATTGTAACACCAGACCCTGGGGTAGTCTTAGAGTTGTTTACATAATTAGTTCGTGATCCGTTTTATTTAAATGGTTATTATTATTATTTTATTTTATTGTTGTTGGAAATTATTCTAATTAAGTTCCTTTCGAAGTTATTTATTTGTGCTTAAGTAATAAATTAAGGAAATAAATTTTTTGAGTTCTAGTATTGGTTTGCTTAATAAATGTGATGTTAGACGCTATCACGATCCCTAAGATTGAGAATTTGTGTCATGACACTTGAAGTCCTAACGATCATGATCAATATCCCATGTTGACGTAACTTGCGTCATTGAGTACCACGATACATTAACTGGAGTATTTCAGCATAATAACTATCAATATAACATGAATAACACGCATTAGAACTTCTTGCTCATAAACAGATAAATGTTTAGACATATTGAATATGCATAATCACATATGTACCTAAATATATAGTGAACAAACTGTAATAAAATTAAAATCTACAAATAAGTGAGGTTGATACTTACCACTAGCTAGGTGTGTACGAATCGAATCGGAAAACCTCACCAAACCGAAAAGTCAAACCAAATCAATTAAAAAATTCTATTAGATTGGGTTTGATATGGTTTGGTATTGAGTAAAAAAAATCGAACCAAACCGATATATAAATATATAATTTTTATATATACTTTAAGACTTTTCATAGAATTTTCTTTAAAAAATATTTGCGATTCTCTTATGAGATATAATATTTAGTTAAATATGAAGTGCTCTATTTTTATTAACTTTAAATATTGGGTTGTATGATCACTATCTTATCAAGTGTTAGTAAAATGCGTCAATCTCTTTGTTCTTCCATATTCACAAGTCAAGATCTAAAATTCTTATATCTTTTTCAAATTTGAAGTGGTATTTCGATAATTTAAAATGAAATAGAACACATCATTATATAGGTACCATATTGATTTTTATATTTAATTAATTCAGTTAACCTTGAAAGTGTATATCAATAAAAAATTATTGTCAGACGACTAAAAAGTAACTATAATATGTTCCTAAGAAAATTCTCCCATAAGAATATGTTAATAGATTATATGTTTATCAATTTTTTGAATTTTTACAAAGCATATATTTGCTTGTAAGAAATTTTAAAAAGTAAGATTGAAATAATATTTATGTAACAAAAAAACTCGAAAAATCTGAAAATCCCGACAAAACCGAACCAATCCAAACCCTGTTCATGTACACCCCTACCGCTAGCTATTAGGAGAAGAATAGTGAAAATAGAACCAAGCTTAAACAATACCATCTTCGAAATAATAATTTATATATTATGAAAGATCTTATGTGAGAATTGCTTTCCAAACACTACTAAAAATTCGGTAAAAAGCGATCAAAAATTTGCGACCAAAGTTGGTTGGTCAAAAAAAGCGACCAATTTTGGTCGCTAATTTGGAAAAAATTATTAAATAATTTATCGACTAAAGTTGGTCGCTATTTGGTCGATAAAGTGGTCAACATGTTGACCGGGCTGGTCAGACTTGCTTAGTCAAAGAAATATTGAAATTAGCGACCAACTTTGGTCGCTAAGGTGGGACCCAGTAATGTATAAGGTTGATCATCAATTACAATATAATTTATGCGTGTGTAGGAAATTACTCATATACTTAAATGTAACTTAAAAAATTTCTTTGCATAGATGCTATTATAATCTATCAAAAGTAATTACCTAGTTAATATAATTTTTTTAAAGATTATCCTTATAGTTTATAATTATTTATAATAATTTTAGTTAAATAAAATAAATATTTATAGCTAATAATAATTTTTTTTACAGCTTATAATATTTAAAAACCAAAAAATAAAAAAAATAATCTATTTTTTTTTTTAAAATTGGTCAACGGTCAAAACTTAATTACAGACCAAAAATAGCGACCAACTTTGGTCGCTTTTTCTAATAACAGTATCAAAAATGAGTTCCCCTCAAAACCTTCCCCTCCCCTTCTCACACAAATCCCATTCCCCCACCCCGCGCCACCACTGCTCGTCGTCCACCACCCACTGCCGCAGCCCCTCTCTCTCCTTCTCCACCTAAAAAACACTAGGTTTGAATTATAAACTAGAATCTTTGTTATTTCTAGTTTTTGTTTCAATATTTGATGTATTATAGTTTATTGTTTCAATTAGTTTTTCAATTTTTTGAACATTATATTCTATTGAGGATTAGGGTTTAGGTCTTGTTTTAATTAGTTTTGTTAATTAATTTTATTAACTAATTAGTTTAATTAGTGTTGAATTCTATTATACTTTGTATTGTCTTGATAGTTTAGTTAGAATCTAGGGTTTAAGATATGAATTGGACTTTTAGTTTATGTATTGGAATTTTAGTTTATGAATTGGAATTTTAGTTTATGAATTGAACTTTTAGTTTTTAAATTGAAACTTTAGGATATGAATTGAACTTTTAAGATATGAATTGGACTTTTAGTTTATGTATTGTAATTTTAGTTTATGAATTGGAATTTTAGTTTATGAATTGGACTTTTACTTTATGTATTGGAATTTTAGTTTATAAATTGAAAGTTTAGAATATAAATTGAGATTTTTAGTTTATGAATTGAACTTTTAGTTTGTAAATTGAAATTTTAGTTTATGAATTGGAATTTTAGTTTATGAATTGGACTTTTAGTTTATGTATTGAAATTTTAGGATAAGAATTGAACTTTTATGATATGAATTGGACTTTTAGTTTATGTATTGTAATTTTAGTTTATGAATTGACTTTTTTGTGTATGAATTGAACTTTTAGGATATGAATTGGACTCTTAATTTATGAATTGAACTTTTAGTTTATAAATTAATATTTTAGGATATGAATTGAACTTTTAGGATATGAACTAGACTCTTAATTTATGAATTGAACTTTTAGGATATAAATTGGACTTTTAGTTTATGTATTGTAATTTTAGTTTATCACGACCCCAAATCCCAACAGGTCGTGATGGCGCCTATTGTGGAACTAGGCTAGCCAACCATCACATAACTATACACTTAGTTTAATCAAATAACACAATATCATTAAATATTAGCATAGCAAGCATGAAAATTTCCTAAGTCTTTAGGCAAATATAAAATAATCCACTGTCTAAACATTCCCCCCGGGACTGGAGTCAACATGGTCACGAGCATCTAAGAATATAACTAACTCTGCTAATGTCTTAATAAATGTCTATGAATCAAATGCTAATACTATAAGAAGAAGGGAAGTGGAGAAGCTGCGGACGCTGAACAACTACCTCGAAATCTCATAAATGTTGTTGATAACGAACAAATATCGCTACTGCTCCGCACTAGTACCTGAATCAGTACACAGAGGTACATGGAGTAATGATGAGTACGCCAACTCAGTAGTAATGAAAATAAATCATAGTCTGAGAATAAGAAACACACAACACAAATACACCAATCCACAAAACAATAAAATGCCACGGCTCAATAAAGTATATAGAAGTTCAAACCAGTTTCCGTAAAAATTCTTTAAAAAAAGTATATTTTCCAGTATTTCTCAATAAAATTCCCAAAATATCAGTTTGAAAGATGAAACGAATCAAAATCAAAAGCTCACCAAAATATCATTTTAAAACGCCCCTCGGGCAAAGTCATCACTCGTAATCAGTCACTCAGCACCTCACCATCACTCAATAACAGTCACTCAGCATCAGTGTCACGATCCAAATTCCCAACCTCAAGGATCGTGATGGCGCCTAACACCACACTTTCTAGGCAAGCCAAGGTTAGAAGTCGATTAACTAATTTCCTTTGATTATTTTCTTAAGCATCAATAAATAAATTTAAAGTAACTTAATTTAAATGATTTCCAAAGATAAACTAATAAACAATTGAATAAAAACGAACTACGAACTAATCATATAATAGATCTAGAACTACCCCAGAGTCTGGTGTCACAATTCACGAACTACTAAAGAATACTACAAATAATGGCCGAAAGAAATAGTGTAACTGTTTTGATTATAATAAAACAGTGTAAATAATAATAGGAGAAGACTCTCGGAATCTGAAAACGCCGGCAGATGTACCTCGTGTCTCCAAACGAATCGGGTGGTCGTCCTGGAATCCTCTACTGCTGACTAGTACCTGGATCTGTGTAAAAGAGCACAGAGTGTAGTATCAGTACAACCGACCCCATGTACTGAGTAAGTGTCGAGCCTAACCTCGGCGAAGTAGTTACGAGGCTAAGGCGGGGCTTTAACAATAAACCTGTGATATTAATATATATACGATAACATAATAAAACAATTCTACACGAACAAGAAAATATATTTGAGACAATAATTATAAAACAGGAAGGAAATCTAAATACATCAATTCAAATAATGCACCAATAATAAAGTAACACAACCGCCTCTTTTCAGGCCTCAGCTATAACCAATCCTCAACAATTTCCAAGTTTTCAAACTATATCTTTGAATAAAAGTAGTTCCAAAATATGAAAATAGTAATATAAAATAGAAAATTTCAAATCTTTGTTTTTCAAAAAACAAAACAGTAAACATAAATATTTAGCTTTTCAAATCTTTATTTTCTTTGAAAATCAGTAAAAATATAAATGTCCTCCCTTATCGCTCCTTGTTGCAGCGTGCAACCCGCTCCCACCTGTCCTTCCTTATTGCTCTTCCCTAAATATATCACCCTTATTGCTCTTGTTGCGACGTACTACACGATCCCACCTGTCCACCATTATCACTTCTTGTTGTTGTGTGCAACCCGCTCCCACCAGACATATCATATCCATTTATTCATAAAGAATTTCACAATTCAGGCCAAGCCTTTTACAATACTGTTATTTCCACAATTTCAAACAAAAAATCATATAGCTCGTAAGCTTTAACCAATATAATTTCACAATAAAATCAACCAGCATATAAGTAAACACCGTAACGCTGTCAATCCAGCTCAGTCTTTATATACTATGACAAACTCAAGAGAACAACCAACATTTTTAACACACTTACAACAACAATTAGAAATAACTCAATGAAACCCCATCACCACGTGAACCTCAACAATTACGAAACAGTTAGACTGCATTTCTCACAACTTCCTCAATATT
>ML311175.1:3980-16529 GCA_005239505.1 Nicotiana paniculata
ACGACTGGCGGAATTCCAATTTAATTGCCATAAAATGCCAAAAAATGTAACTTGATCATTTCAAAGCATTGGTTATGGTTCCTTGGGTTGTATTTAATGTCCTGAACAAATATCTTTCAATCCGGTACCGGCTCTGTACCAAAGCGACTAGCCTGGACCATGGCCGGTGATAATACAAACAACGAGCGGAATTCCAGTTTAATTGCCATAAAATGCCAAAAAATGTAACTTGATCATTTCGAAGCATTGGTTATGGTTCCTTGGGTCGTATTTTATGTCCCAAAAAAATATCATGCGATCCGGTACCGGCTCCGTACCAAGGCCTCCATCCTGGACCATGGCAGGCGATAATACGGGCACGACTAGCAGAATTCCAAATTAATTGACATAAAATGCCAAAAATGTAACTTGATCATTTCAAAGTGTTGGTTATAGTTCCTTGGGTCGTATTTGATGTCCCGAAAAAATATCATGCGATCCGGTACCGGCCTGGACCATGGAAGGCAATAATACATGCACGACTGACGGAATTCCAATTTAATTTCCATAAAATGCCAAAAAATGTAACTTGATCATTTTGAAGCGTTGGTTATGGTTCCTTGGGTCGTATTTGATGTCCCGGAAAAATATCATGCTATCCGATACCGGCTCCGTACCAAGGCGTCCGACCTAGACAATGGCAGGCGGTAATACAGGCACGACTGCCGAAGTTCCAATTTAATTGCCATAAAATGTCAAAAAAATGTAACCTGATCATTTCAAAGTGTTGCCTATGGTTACTTGGGTCGTATTTGATGTCCCGGAAAAATATCATGTGATCTGGTACTGGCTCCGTACCAAGGCGTCCGGCCTAGACTATGGCAGGCGATAATACATGCACAACTTGCAAAATTCCAGTTTAATTGACATAAAATGCGAAAAAATGTAACTTGATCATTTCGAAGCGTTGGCTATGGTTCCTTGGGTCGCATTTTATGTCCCGGACAAATATCATGCTATCCAATACCGTCTCCATACCAAGGCGTCTGACCTTGACCATGGCAGGCGATAATACATGCACGATTTGTGGAATTACAGTTTAATTGCCATAAAATGCCAAAAAGTGTAAGTTGATCATTTCGAGCGTTGATTATGGTTCCTTGGGTCGTATATGATGTCTCACACAAATATCATGCGATATGGTACCGGCTCCATACCAAGGCGTCCGGCTTGGACCATGGCAGGCGATAATACAGGCACGACTAGCGGAATTCCAGTTTAATTGCCATAAAATGCCAAAAAATGTAAATTGATCATTTCGAAGCATTCTTTATGGTTCCTTGGGTCATATTGATGTCTCGGAAAAATATGATGCGATCCTATACCGGCTCCATACCAAGGCGTCCTGCCTGGACCATGGCAGGCGATAATATAGGCACGACTAGCAAAATTCCATTTTAATTTCCATAAAATGCAAAAAGAATGTAACTTCATCATTTCGAAGAGTTAGTTATGCTTCCTTGGGCGTATTTGATGTCCCGGACAAATATCATGTGATCTAGTACCAGCTCCCTACCAAGGCTTCCGGCCTGGACCATAGTAGGGAATAATACAGGCATGACTAGCGGAATTCCATTTTAATCGCCATAAAATGCCAAAAAATGTAACTTGATCATTTCGAAGTGTTGGTTATGGTTCCTTGGGTCGTATTTGATGTCTCAGAAAAATATCATGCAATCCGGTACCGGTTCTGTACCAAGGCGTCCTTCCTGGACCATGGCAGGCGATAATATAGGCACGACTAGCGAAATTCCATTTTAATTGCCATAAAATGCCAAAAAATGTAACTTTATCATTTAGAAGCGTTAGTTATGGTTAGTTGGTCCGTATTTGATGTCCAGGACAAATATCATGTTATCCGATACCGGCTCCGTACCAAGGCCTCCGGCCTGGACCATGGCAGGTGATAATACAGGCATGACTGGTGGAATTCCAGTTTAATTGGCATAAAATCCAAAAAATGTAACTTGATAATTTCGAAACGTTTGTTATGGTTCCTTGGGTAGTATTTGGTGTCTCGTACAAATATCCAGTACCAGCTCCGCATCAAGGCGCCCGGCCTGGACCATGGCAAGAGATAATACCGGCACAACTGGCAGAATTCCAAATTTATTCCCATAAACTGCCAAAAAAATTAACTTGATCATTTCGAAGCATTGGCTATGGTTCCTTAAGTCGTATTTGATGTCCCGGACAAATATCATGGGATATGGTACCGGATCTGTACCAAGGCGTCCAGCCTAGACTATGGCAGGCGATAAGTCAGGCACGACTTGCGAAATTCCAGTTTAATTGACATAAAATGTCAAAAAATGTAACTTGATCATTTCGAAGCGGTGGTTATGGTTCCTTGGGTCGTATTTGATGTCCCGAAAAAATATCATGCGATCCGGTACCGGCTCCGTACCAAGGCCTCTAGCCTGGACCATGGCAGGCGATAATACAGGCACGACTTGCGGAATTCTAGTTTAATTACCATAAAATGCCAAAAAATGTAACTAGATCATTTAGAAGCATTGGTTATGGTTCCTTGGTTCGTATTAGATGTCCCGGACAAATATCATGCGATCTGATACTGGCTCTGTGCCAAGGCGTCCGACCTGGACCATGGCACGCGATAATACAGGCACGACTGGCAGAATTCTAGTTTAATTGCCATAAAATGCCAAAATATGTAGCTCGATTATTTCGAAGCGTTGGCTATGGTTCCTTGGGTCGTATATGATGTCCCAGAAAAATATTATACGATCCGGTACCGGCTGCATACCAAGGCGTCCGGCTTGGACCATGGCAGGCGATAATACAAACACGATTGGCGGAATTCCAGTTTAATTGCCCTAAATTGCCAAAAAATGTAACTTGATCATTTAAAAGCGTTGGTTATGGTTCCTTGGTTCGTATTAGATGTCCCAGACAAATATCATGCGATCCGGTACCGGCTCCGTGCTAAGGCGTCCGGCCTGCACCATGGCAGGCGATAATACAGGCACGACTGGCGGAATTCCAGTTTAATTGCCATAAAATGCAAAAAATTTAACTTGATCATTTCGAAGTGTTGTTTATGGTTCCTTGGGTCATATTTGATGTCCCAAAAAAATATCATGCGATCCAGTACCGGCTTTGTACCAAGGCGTCCGGCCTGGACTGTGGCAGGCGATAATACATGCAGGACTTGCGGAATTCCAGTTTAATTGCCATAAAATGCCAAAAAATTTAAATTAATCATTTCGAAGCGTTGGTTATGGTTCCTTGGGTCGTATTAGATGTCCCAGACAAATATCATGCGATCCGGTACCGGCTCCGTGCTAAGGCGTCCGGCCTGGACCATGGGAGGCAATAATACAGGCACGACTGGCGGAATTCCAGTTTAATTCCCATAAAATACAAAAAATGTAACTTGATAATTTCGAAGCGTTGTTTATGGTTCCTTGGGTCATATTTGGTGTCCCAAAAAAATATCATGCGATCCAGTACCGGCTTTGTACCAAGGCGTCCGGCCTGGACTGTGGCAGGCGATAATACATGCAGGACTTGCGGAATTCCAGTTTAATTTCCATAAAATGCCAAAAAATTTAAATTAATCATTTCGAAGCGTTGGTGATGGTTCCTTGGGTCGTATTTGATGTCCCAGAAAAATATCATGCGATCCGGTACCGGCTCCATAGCAAGGCGTCCGGCCTGGACCATGGCAGGCAATAATAGGGGCATGACTGGCGGAATTCTAGTTTAATTGACATAAAATGCCAAAAATGTAACTTGATCATTTCGAAGCGTTGGTTATGGTTCCTTGGGTCGTATTTGATGTCCCGAAAAAATATCATGCGATCCGGTACCGGCTCCGTACCAAGGCCTTTGGCCTGGACCATGGTAAGCGATAATACAGGCACGAGTGGCGGAATTCAAATTTACCATAAAATAACAAAAAATATAACTTAATCATTTCAAAGCGTTGGTTATGATTCCTTGGCTCGTATTTAAAGTCTCGGAAAAATATCATGCGATCTGGTACCGGCTCTGTACCAAAGCGCCCGGCCTGGACCATGGCAGGCGATAATACAGGCACAACTGGCGCAATTCCAGTTTAATTGCCATAAAATGCCAAAAATTATAACTTGATCATTTCGAAGCGTTTCTTATGGTTCTTTGGGTCGTATTTTATGTCCCGTACAAATATCATGTGATCCGGTACCGGCTCCGTACCAAGGTGTCCGGCCTGGACCATGGTAGACGATAATACAGGCACGACTTGCAGAATTCCAGTTTAATTACCAAAAAATGTAACTTGCTCACTTCGAAGCGTTTGTTATCATTCCTTGGGTCGTATTTGATGTCAATCATGTGATCCAGTACCGGCTCCATACCAAGGTGTCCGGCCTGGACCATGGCAGACGATAATACAGGCACAACTTGCAGAATTCCAGTGTAATTGCCATAAAATGCCAAAAATGTAACTTGATCATTTCTAAGAGTTGGTTATGGTTCCTTGGGTTGTGTTTGATCTCCCGAAAAAATATCATGTGATCCGGTACCTGCTCCACGCCAAAGCGTCCGGCCTGGACCATGGATGGGCATAATACCGGCACGACTTGCGGAATTCTAGTTTAATTCCCATAAAATGCCAAAAAATGTAACTCGATCATTTCGAATCGTTGGTTTTGGTTACTTGGGACGTATTTAATGTCCCGGACAAATATAATGCTATCTGATACCGGCTCCATACCAAGGCATCCGTCCTAAACCATGGCAGGCGATAATACAGGCACGACTGGCGGAATTCCAGTTTAATTGCCATAAAATGCCAAAAAATGTAACTTGATCATTTCGAAGCATTGGTTATGGTTCCTTGGGTCGTATTTGATGTCCCGAACAAATATCATGTGATCCGGTACCGGCTTTGTACCAAGGCGTCTGGCCTGGACTATAGCAGGCGATAATACATGCAGGACTTGCGGAATTCTAGTTTAATTGACATAAAATTCAAAAAAATGTAACTTGATCATTTCGAAGCGTTGGTTATGGTTCCTTGGGTCGTATTTGATGTCCCGTACAAATATCATGCGATCCGGTACTGGCTCCGTAACAAGGCCTCCGGCCTGGACCATGGGAGGCGATAATACGGGCACGACTAGTGAAATTCCAGTTTAATTTCCATAAATGCCAAAAATATAACTTGATCATTTCAAAGCGGTGGTGATGGTTCCTTGGGTCGTATTTGATATCCCGAAAAAATATCATGTGATCCGGTACCGGCTCCGTACCAAGGCCTCTGGCCCGGACCATGGCATGCAATAATGCAGGCACGACTGGCGGAATTCCAATAAAATTGCCATAAAATTCCAAAAAGTGTAACTTCATCATTTCGAAGCGTTTGTTATGGTTCCTTGGGTCGTATTTAATATCCCGGAAAAATATCACGCGATCCGGTACCGGCTCCGTACCGAGGCCTCCAGCCTGGAGCATGGCAGGAGATAATACGGGCACGACTGGCGGAATTCCAGTTTAATTGCCATGAAATGCCAAAAAATATAACTTGATCATTTCGAAGCATTGGTTATGGTTCCTTGGGACGTATTTGATTTCCAGGAAAAATATCATGTGATCCAGTACCAGATCCGTACCGTGGAGTCCGTCATGGACCATGGAAGGCGATAATACAAGCACCACTGGCAGAATTCAAATTTAATTGCCATAAAATGCCAAAAAATATAACTTGATCATTTCGAAGCATTTGTTATGGTTCCTTGGGTCGTATTTAATGTCCCAGAAAAATATTATGTGATCCGGTACCGGCTCCGTACCGAGGCGTCCGGCCTGGACCATGGCAGGCGATAATACAGGCACAACTGGCGGAATCCAGTTTAATTGCCATAAAATGCCAAAAAATTTAACTTGATCATTTCGAAGCGTTGCTTATGGTTCCTTCGTTCATATTTAATGTCCCGGACAAATATCATGCGGCCTGGTACCGGCTCCGTACCAAGGCGTCCGGCCTGGACCACGGCAGGCGATAATACAGGCACGACTAACGGAATTCCAATTTAATTACCATAAAATTCTAAAAATGTAACTTGATCATTTTTAAGTGGTTGTTATGTTTCCTTGTGTCGTATTTGATGTCCTAGACAAATATAATGAGATCCGGTACCGGCTCTGTACCAAGGCGTCCGGCTTGGACCATGGCAGGCGATAATAGAGGCACGACTGACGTAATTCAAGTTTAATTGCCATAAAATGCCAAAAAAATGTAATTTAATCATTTCGAAGTATTGGTTATGGTTCCGTGGGTCGTATTTGATGTCCTAGAAAAATATCATGTGATCCGGTACCGGCTCTGTACCAAGGCGTCCGGCTTGGACCATGGCAGGCGATAATAGAGGCACGACTGACGTAATTCAAGTTTAATTGCCATAAAATGCCAAAAAATGTAACTTTACCATTTCGAAGCGTTAGTGATGGTTCATTGGGTCATATTAAATGTCCAGGACAAATATCATGCGACCGGTACTGGCTCCGTACCTAGCCGTTCAGCCTGGACCATGGCAGACGATAATACAGGCACGACTGTCAGAGTTCCAGTTTAATTGCTATAAAATGCCAAAAAATGTAACTTGATCATTTCAAAGCGTTGGTTATGGTTCTGTGGGTCGAATTTGATGTGCCGGACAAATATCATGAGATCCGGTACTGGCTCCGTACCAAGGCGTCCGGGCTGGACCATGGCAAGCGATAATACAGGCACGACTTGCGGAATTCCAATTTAATTACCAAAAAATGTATCTTGCTCATTTCGAAGCGTTGGTTCTGGTTCCTTGGGCCATATTTTATATCCCGTACAAATATCATGTGATCTGGTACTGGCTCCGTACCAAGGCGTCCGGCCTGGACCATGGCAGGCGATAATACATGCACGATTGACTGAATGCCAGTTTAATTGCCATAAAATGCCAAAAATGTAACTTGATCATTTCGAAGCGTTGGTTATAGTTCCCTGGTTCATATTTGATGTCCCGGAAAAAAATCATGAGATCCGGTACCGGCTCCGTACCAAGGCATCCGGCCTGGGCCATGGCAGGCGATAATAAAGGCACGACTGGTGGAATTCCAGTTTAATTGCCATAAAATACCAAAAAATTTAACTTGATCTTTTCGAAGCGTTGGTTATGGTTCCTTGGGTCGTATTTGATGTACCGGAATAATATCATGATATCCGGTACCGGCTCCGTACCAAGGCGTCTGACCTGGACCATGGCAGGCGATAATACAGGCACGACTGGCGGAATTCCAGTTTAATTGCCATAAAGTTCCAAATAATGTAACTTGATCATTTCGAAACGTTGGTTATGGTTCCTTGGGTCGTATTTGATGTCCCGGAGAAATATCATGTGATCTGGTACCCGCTCCGTACCAAGGTGTCCGGCCTGGACTATGGCAGGCAATAATACAGACACGACTGGCGGAATTGCAGTTAGATAGCCATAAAATTCCAAAAAATGTAACTTGATAATTTCGAAGCGTTGGTTATGAATCCTTGGGTTGTATTTGATATCCTGGATAAATATCATGCGATTCGGTACCGGCTAAGTACCAAGGCGTCCGGCCTGGACCATGGAAGGCGATAATGCAGGCACGACTTTGCGGAATTCTAGTTTAATTGCCATAAAATTCCAAAAAGTGTAAATTAATCTTTTCGAAGTGTTGGTTATGGTTTCTTGGGTATTTGATATCCCGAACAAATATCATGCGATCCGGTAGCAACTCCGTATCAAGGCGTCCAGTCTGAACCATGGCAGGCGATAGTACATCCACGACTGACGGAATTCCAATTTAATTGCTATAATGCCAAAAAATGTAACTTGATCATTTCGAAGCGTTGGTTATGGTTCCTTGGGTCATATTTAATGTCCCGGACAAATATCATGCGTCCCGGTGCCGGCTTCGTACCAAGGATTAACTTACACTTTTTGGCCATAATGCCAAAAAATGTAACTTGATCATTTCGAAGCGTTGGTTATGGTTACTTGGGTCGTGCAAAAAAATGTAAGCCGGACAACTTGCAGAATTCCAGTTTAATTGTCATAAAATGCCAAAAAATGTAGCTTGATAATTTTGAAGCGTTGGTTATGGTTCCTTGGGTCATATTTGATATCCCAGACAGATATCATGCGATCCGGTACCGGCTCCGTACCAAGGCGTCTGGCCTAGACCATAGTAGGCAATAATACAGGCACGACTGGCGGAATTCCAGTCTAATTGCCATAGAATGCCAAAAATGTAACTTGATCATTTCGAAGTGTGGGTTATGGGTCCTTGGGTCGTATTTTATGTCCCGAATAAATATCATGCGATCGCGTACCGGCTCCGTACCAAGGCGTCCAGCCTGGACCATGGTAGGCGATTCTACAGGCACGACTGGCGAAATTCCAGTTTAATTGCCATAAAATGCCAAAAAATGTAACTTGATCATTTTGAAGCGTTGCTTATGGTTCCTTGGGTCATATTTAATGTCCCGGACAAATATCATGCGACCCGGTACCGGCTCCGCACCAAGATGTCCAGCCTGGAGCACGGCAGGCGATAATACAGGCACGACTAACGGAATTCCAATTTAATTACCATAAAATGCTAAAAATGTAACTTGATCATTTTGAAGCGTTGCTTATGGTTCCTTGGGTCATATTTAATGTCCCGGACAAATATCATGCGACCCGGTACCGGCTCCGTACCAAGGCGTCCGGCCTGGACCATGGTAGGAGATAATACATGCACGACTAACGAAATTCCAGTTTAATTGCCATAAAATGCCAGAAAATATAATTTAATCATTTCGAAGCGTTGGTTATGGTTTTGTGGGTCGTATTTGATGTCCTGTAGAAATATCATGTGATCCGGTACCGGCTCTGTACCAAGTCGTCTGGCTTGGACCATGGCAGGTGATAATAGAGGCACGACTGGTTAGGGTTACTTGGGTCGTGCCAAAATATTTAATTGCCATTATGCCAAACAATGTAACTTGATCATTTCGAAGCGTTGGTTGTGGTTACTTGGGTTGTATTTGATGTACCGGAAAAATATCATGCTATCCGGTACCGGCTCCGTACCAAGGCGTCCGACCTGGACCATGGCAGGCGATAATACATGCACGAGTGACGGCATTCCAGTTTAATTGTCATAAAATGCCAAAAAATGTAACTTGATCATTTCGAAGTGTTGTTTATGGTTACTTGGGTCGTATTTGATGTACCAGACAAATATCATGTGATCCGGTACCAGCTCCATACCAAGGCGTCCGGCCTGGACCACGGCAGGCGATAATACATGCACGAGTGACGGCATTCCAGTTTAATTGTCATAAAACGCCAAAAAAATGTAACTTGATCATTTCGAAGCGTTGTTTATGGTTACTTGGGTCGTATCTGATGTTCCGGACAATACAATACAATCCGGTACCGGCTCCGTACCAAGGCGTCCGGCCTGGACTATGGCAAGCAATAATACAGGCACGACTAGCAAAATTCCAGTTTAATTACCATAAAATGCCAAAAAATGTAACTTGATCATTTCGAAGTGTTGGTTATGGTTCCTTGGGTCATATTTTATGTCCCGGACAAATATCATGGGATTCGGTACCGGCTCCATACCAAGGCGTTCCACCTGGATCATGGTAGGCGATAATACAGGCACGACTGGCGGAATTTCAATTTAATTGCCATAAAATTCCAAAAAATGTAACTTGATCCTTCCGATGCCTTGGTTAATGTTCCTTGGGTCATATTTAATGTCCCGGAAAAAAATAATACGATCCGGTACCGGCTCTGTACCAAGTCATCCGGCCTGGACCATGGCAGGCGATAATACATGCACGACTGGCGAAATTCCAGTTTAATTGCCATAAAATGCCAAAGAATGTAATTTGATAATTTTGTAGCGTTTGTTATGGTTCCTTAGGTCGTATTTGATGTCCTGGAGAAATATCATGCAATCCGGTACGGCTCCGTACCAAGGCGTCCGGCCTGGACCATGGTAGGGGATAATACATGCACGACTGACGGAATTCCAGTTTAATTGTCATAAAATGCCAAAAAATGGAACTTGATAATTTCGAAGCGTTGGTTATGGTTCCCTGGATCATATTTGATATCCTAGAAAAATACATGTGATCCAGTACCGGCTCCGTACCAAGGCGTCCGGCCTGGACCATAGCAGGCAATAATACAGGCACGGCTGGCGGAGTTCCAGTTTAATTGCTATAAAATGCCAAAAAATGTAACTTCATCATTTCAAAGCGTTGGTTATGGTTCTGTGGGTCGAATTTGATGTGCCGGAAAAATATCATGAGATCCGGTAGCGGCTTCGTACCAAGGCGTCCGGACTGGACAATGGCAGACGCTAATACAGGCACGACTGGCAGAATTCCAGTTTAATTACCATAAAATGCCAAAAAATGTAACTTGCTCATTTCGAAGCGTTGGTTATGGTTCTGTGGGTCGAATTTGATGTGCCGGAAAAATATCATGATATCCGGTACCGGCTCCGTACCAAGGTGTCCGGCCTGGACCATGGCAGGCGATAATAAAGGCACGACTGGCGGAATTCCAGTTTAATTGCCACAAATTTCAAAAAAATGTAATTTTACCATTTTGAAGCGTTAGTGATGGTTCATTGGGTCATATTTAATATCCATGACAAATATCATACGACCGGTACCGGCTTCGTACCTAGTCGTTCGGCCTGGACCATGGCAGGCGATAATACATGCACGACTGACGGAATTCCAGTTTAATTGTCATAAAATGCCAAAAAATGTAACTTGATAATTTCGAAGCGTTGGTTATGGTTCCTTGGGTCATATTTTACATCCCGGACAAATATCATGCGATCTGGTACCGGCTCCGTACCAAGGCGTCCGGGCTGGACCATGGCAGGCGATAATACAGGCACGACCGGCGGAATTCCAGTTTAATTGCCATAACGCCAAAAAATGTAACTTGATTATTTCGAAGCGCTGGTTATGGTTCCTTGGGTCATATTTAATGTCCCGGACAAATATCATGCAACCTGGTACCGGCTTCGTACCAAGGTGTCCGGCCTGGACCATGGCAGGTAATAATAATGGCACGACTGGCGGAACTCCAGTTTAATTGCCATAAAATGCCAAAAAATGTAACTTGATCATTTCTAAGCGTTGGTTATGGTTACGTAGGTCGTATTTGATGTACCGGACAAATATCATGCTATCCGGTACCGGCTTCGTACCAAGGCGTCCGACCTGGAACATGGCAGGCGATAATACATGCACGACTGACGGAATTCCAGTTTAATTGTCATAAAATGCCAAAAAATGTAACTTGATCATTTCGAAGCGTTGTTTATGGTTACTTGGGTCGTATTTTATGTTCCGGAAAAATATCATGCGATCCGGTACCGGCTCCGTACCAAGGCATCCGGCCTGGACTATAGCAGGCGATTATACAGGCACGATTGGCGGAATTCCAGTTTAATTGCAATAAAATGCCAAAAATTGTAACTTGATCATTTTGAAGCGTTGGTTATGGTTCCTTGGGTCATATTTAATGTCCCGGACAAATATCACACGACCCGGTACCGGCTTCGTACCAAGGTGTCCGGCCTGGACCATGGCAGGCAATAATGCAGGCACGACTGGCGGAATTCCAGTTTAATTGCCATAAAATGCCAAAAAATGTAACTTGATCATTTCGAAGTGTTGGTTATGGTTCCTTGGGTCATATTTTATGTCCCGGATAAATATCATCCGATCGGGTACCGACTCCGTACCAAGGCGTCCGGCCTGGACCATGGCAGGCGATTATACAAGAACGNATCCCGAAAAAATATCATGCAATCCGGTACCGGCTCCTTACCAAGGCGTCCGGCCTGGACCATGGCAGGCGATAATACATGCACGACTGACGGAATTCCAGTTTAATTGCCATAAAATGCCAAAAAATGTAACTTGATCATTTCGAAGTGTTGGTTATGGTTCCTTGGGTCATATTTGATATCCCAGACAAATATCATGCGATCCGGTACCGGCTTCGTACCAAGGCGTTTGGCCTAGACCATAGCAGGCAATAATACAGGCACGGCTGGCAGAATTCCAGTCTAATTGCCATAGAATGCCAAAAATGTAACTTGATCATTTCGAAGTGTGGGTTATGGGTCCTTGGGTCGTATTTTATGTCCTGTATAAATATTATGTGATCGCGTACCGGCTCCGTACCAAGGCGTCCAGCTTGGACCACGGCAGGCGATTCTACAGGCACGACTGGCAGAATTCCAGTTTAATTGCCATAAAATGCCAAAAAATGTAACTTGATCATTTCGAAGCGTTGGTTGTGGTTCCTTGGGTCATATTTTATGTCCCGGAAAAATATCATGGGATTCGGTACCGGCTCCATACCAAGGCGTTCGACCTGGATCATGGTAGTTGATAATACAGGCACGACTGGCGGAATTTCAATTTAATTGCCATAAAATTCCAAAAAATGTAAC
>ML311176.1:0-16802 GCA_005239505.1 Nicotiana paniculata
ATTAAAGCACATAAAATGCGAGGTATTTAATGCTTAAAATCACGAATTCTAGCCACACATCACTTTCACTGAAGTAGGTGGTGGTAGATTCTCAATCACGTCAACTTTTGCATAGTATACTTCAATCCCCTTTTTGGACACTCTATGTCCCATCACTATTCCTTCATGTACCATAAAATGGCACTTCTCCTAGTTTAGCACCAGATTTGTTTCCACACATTATTTGAGCACCCTTGGTTATGGAGACAATCTTCAAATGAATCTCCTACCACGGAGAAATCATCCATAAACACTTCCATAATGTCTTCGACCATGTCGGTAAAGATGGATAACATACACCGCTGGAATGTGGCTGGTGCATTGCAAAGCCCAAAGGGCATTCTCCGAAAGGCAAAGATGCCATACGGACATGTAAAGGACGTCTTTTCTCTATCTTCCGGGGCTATTAAGATTTGATTGTACCCCGAGTATCCGTCCAAGAAACAAAAGTGGAATCGCCCAGCTAATCTGTCCAACATCTGGTCAATGAATGGCAAGGGGAAATGGTCCTTTCGGGTGGCTGCATTTAGTTTCCTATAATCCATGCAGATCCTCCACCCGATGACTGAACGATTTGAGATCAACTCGTTATTCTCATTTTGTACAACAGCCATTCCGCCCTTTTTCGGTACACATTGAACGGGGCTCACCCAATTGCTGTCAGAGATGGGAAAGATGATGCCCGCGTCCAGCCACTTAATCACTCCTTTTCCACTACCTCTTTCATGTTCGGGTTCAGCCTTCGTTGATGTCCCCTGGAAGGTTTGTGCCCTTCTTCCAGAAGAATCTTGTGCATGCAGAAGGCCGGGCTGATACCTTTTATGTCTGCCATGGTCCAACCAATGGCAGTTATGCACTCTTGCAACACTTTCAGTAATTGTTCAACCTGCACAGCTAGCAAACCAGATGATATGATAACAGGTAAAGTAGAGTTGGGACCCAAGAAGGCATACTTGAGGTAGGCTGGAAGTGGCTTCAGCTCCAGTTGTGGTGGTGTCCCAACTGATGGTTTTGCAGGTGGTGAGGATCTTTCTTCTAAATAGAGGGGCTCAAATCGGGGTTCTCTCTTCCAAAATCCTTGGCCTTCGAGTGTGATAACCCACTCTGCCAACCCTTCGCCATCCATTTCTTCTAAATTTGTCAAACAGGCTCCCAATGGATCTTTGGTATTAAGGGTCTCATCTTCATCATGTAGGATCACATACACCACCTCCACTAGGGAGCAATTTGCATATTCACTGGTTCTCCTCATGGATTGTTGGACGTTTAATATCACTTCTTCATCGTTCAACCTCATTTTTAATTCCCCAGTCTCGTAATCAATCAGTGCTCTCCCAATGGCTAAAAATGGCCTTCCCAAAATAATGGGAATCTCCTCGTCGACTTGGCAGTCCAGAATGACAAAGTCAGCAGGGAATACAAACTTCCCCACTTGCACCAGCACATCATCAAGAATCCCTGTTGGTCTTTTCACTGTGCGGTCAGCCAGTTGCAACAACATAGAAGTCGGCCTAGCTCTACCAATGCTTAGCTTTGTGTAGATTGCCAAAGGCATCAAGTTTATGCTGGCTCCTAAGTCACACAATACTTTTGCAAAAGCATAACTTCTAATGGTGCACAGAATGGTGAAACTACCTGGATCAGACATCTTTTGAGCCATGGGTCTAGTCACTACCGCACTGCATGTCTGTGTTAGAGTCACTGTGAACAGGTCCTGAAAATCAAATTTTTGCGACATCAGGTCTTTCATCATCTTTGCATAGCCTGGCATTTCCCTAAAGGCATCCATCAAAGGAATATTCAATTGAATCTGATGAAGCATCTCCATAAATTTCCTCTATTGATCCTCTTTCTTTTGTTTTGCCAATATCTGAGGGAATGGTGCAGGCATCACTTTTTGTCCACTGCTTACTGGCTGTTCTTTGTTAGAATTTTGTGGCACAAGAGGAGCCACTTGTTCTGCAACTTTTTCACTTTCTTTGGCTTTACCCTTTTCAACCTGGGCTTGTTCAACCACCACTTCAATGAGTTCTACTGATTCATCTATCTCGACTGGAACTAGAGCTGCTGGCATAGTCTCTCTTCTGGTTTGAGCACCTCTTGCTCCCTGTCTAAATCTCTCCCATTCCGGAGACTGACTGCCGTCAGCTGATTTGGATTTTGCTCCTTTGGGTTGATGTTTGTGTCGGCCGACAATGCTCCATCGGGGCAGTTATTTAAGGCCATGGACAACTTCCCCAGTTGAGTTTCAATCCCCTTTATTGCTGAATTGTGTGCTGTCAACTTTTCCAGCATCTTACCATTTGCGCCAATGAGTTGCTGCAGTATACCCTTGATCTCCACTATGTTGATGTCTTGCTGCTGATGAGGTGGTTGGTATGTCAGCTATTGCTGCTGATAGCCCTGGTGTCTCTGATATGTAACCACTTGGCCTTGGGGCCGTACACCTCCAGGTTGTGGTATGTTAGGTCTGTACTGCTGGTTGGGTGCTGGCCCCCACTATTGTCCTCCTTTCCTCTGACCCCCAAAGTTGTTAAACATAATTCATATCTTGTATGGGAACCTGGTTGTCACCTTCTCCACTCCATGAACACATATAAGATTGATTTATGCAAGGGATACACAGTCCTCCATTTATTGTATCAACAATATGCAATTGCTTTGTACCCATCTCGTCAATCTTCTTTGTCAGTATACTCATCTGAGTCATGAGTGTGGCTATGTTCTCTACATGTGAATTATTTGGGTCAAGAGGAACTGGATGCACTATTGGTGTCAGGGTCGTATCTCTCATCATCCATCCGGAATTCTGAGCCATCTTATCAAGAAGGACTTTGCACTCAGTAAATATCTTGCTCAGAAAAGCACCCCCAGCCGAAGCGTCCACATTTTCTTTCAAATTGTCTGCTAGCTCCATGTAGAATCTCTGGCCGAGCATCTGGTCTGGAATACCATGGTGAGGACAGTTCACTAGCATCCCTTTGAATCTTTCCCAAGTTTCCTGCAAGGTCTCAGTGGGCTTCTGCTTGTACTGCAATATCTCGTCAATCTGTCTTGCAGTCTTGTTGGGAGGGTAGAACTTATTCAGGAACTGCTTGACTAATTCCTCCCACGTGGCAATGGAGTTTATTGGGAGTGAATTCAGCCAAATCTGAGCTTTCCCCAGTCATTGAGAAAGGGAACAGTAGAAGCTTGATGGCTTCCGGGGTCACATTTGGCTGCCTTTGGGTCACACAAATCGATAGAAAATTTTTCAGGTGTTGTTGAGGATCTTCAACGTGTGACCCGGAGAACAATCCCTTATTCTGCAGAAGATGCAACATATTGTTGGTGATCTGGAATGTCTCCGCTTGTATTTGGGGTACAACAATGGAGGTGGCCAGGTTGTCAGCTCTTGGCAGTGCCCAATCATAGAGTGTAGCTTCTGGCATAAGAGGTTCCACCCCTCCATCGTTTGGTACAAGAGTTACCCGGTTGTTTGCATTGACGTTATCCACATTTTCCATTTCAAGTTGCGGTAAGTGTTTTTCTTTCTTGTTACCATGGTTTAATGCCCAGAATGTTTTCTCGGGGTCTGAGAGCCCTTCAAGAAGTTCACCAGTCCTCGAAGAGTTTCTAGGCATATACCTGCTTCACACAAGAATTTAAACGTGAGAATTTCAATGAAAAATTATTTAACACCGTAGAAAATTGAGCTAAACTAATAATTCTAGAAATATTTCTAAGTTGTAACAAATAACACCGTTAGTTCCTCGGCAATGGCGCCAAAATTTGATCACGCCCAACTGTGCCTTATAAAATACAAAGCGGTCGTTTCAAATATAATCCGATTTAAAGTCCAGAGTCGAATCCTCAGGGAACTAACCTACTTATTACAACTCTCAGTGATGATAATGTAAGCTCAGACACTTTTTCGGGTGCAGTATTTTTATCAATAATTGTTTGAATTTATTAACTAAAGGTACTGATATTAAAAACTAAAATATTTAATATTAAAGATAAATCAATGGCAGAAAGATCTAGGGCAGTGATTTCTCCAATTGCTAAACTAATTCTGACTCTTCTGCTATATTTTCACGATGTTATTCTATGAGGATTATGAGCTATGGGTTATTGCAATTATCTCTCGATCAACTACAATAATTTACTAGAGCATTCTCTCGAACTACTCTAGCTGATAATTTATGCAGCTCTAATTTATCCCACCAAAGTTTCGTTATCTCTAACCCCACTTTTAAATTCAAGTAATGAATCTCTTCAATTACCCAAAAATGGTGTTGTTCAATAACAATCTAACCTGGTATTCTTTCTCAAGAAACACCAAGCAATTAGACACGATTAATCAAGGGCCCATTCAATTAATCACCATACAAAACATAGTTGAACAATCTTAGATTAAACCCGGATCGATTATAACAATATTGAGTCAAAACTTCATCTAACAATTGGTTCCATCAACCCTAGACGGATTGTTTAGCTACTCATGCTAAAACACAAAGAAAGCATACTATAATTCATAATTCCCAAAATAATGACAAAAGATGGAGAATAGAAAATCTCTAATTGTAGCCTGGTCTTTTCACACTTGTTCTTGCCTCCAAAGTCAGTCTAAAAACAAGCTTAAACTTTCTTGGACGAGTTTATAGGCTTTAAATAGGGTTAGGCTAATTTCTCCCTTTTTTGCACTTAAGTCCCTGCATTTTCTGGGCTCTTTGCGGATCGACCGCGGCCACGGCAGAACGCGGCGCGACCGCGGTGGTTAGCATAAGTTCTGCCTCGTATTGTTTTGCCCACCGCGTTCCAGCCGCGGTCGACCGCGGTCGCCGTGGGCTCCACTCCAGCCGTCTTCGCCTTTTTCTTGCTTCTTTTCACTCGAGTTCTTCTTGATTGGCCTTATACTCCCGCGATTGACTCCAAAACGCTCCAAAGTATCTTTAGAACGTGGATTATTTCCTGCAAAGCATAAAAATACTATTTAGAGCATTTTGTTGTCATTTTTGCACTTAAAACAGCACTAAAGTTTGGTTCATTAGGAGTGTAAATAACATCTATATAGCCTACTATCAGGTATCCCGCATTCATGCAGAATTGGGGAATGGATACTCTCCAAGGGTGTGAGGTAGACAACCTACCCTTGACGCAAGTATCAGTGGCTGATTCCACAACTCAAACGCGTGACCTATATATCACACGAAGACAGTTTTACCGTTGCTCTGAGGTTCCCTTCGAGAATGTGTTGCTAAACAAAAATAAATAAAAATGTTTCCATTGACAACTTAATTTTTGAGTCGTTCACACAATTTTTCTTATACATGTACTTGAAAATTTATATATTTATTTTTAAAAGAAGTGAATAAAATCACAAGCTTAAAAAGGTGAGGAAGTACGGAGAGATTTGGTTAGTTTGACTGACCAAACCTCGGATATGGCATTGAAAATATTGTTGATTTCATATCACAATCAAATGAAAATCATGTGGTACTCTTCAGTTTGATTCTCGACATATGGAACAAAATAAATTAGAATTAAATCATAAAATAGTTCAAGTTAGCTAAAGTTTTTAGCATCCCAGTGGTCACGTTAATTTCCCACCGCTCAATCGTTCAGCCCACCTACTTTATAATTGGGCAAAAATCTACTGATGGTTATGGAACGAAGCAACAATTTTGACAGAAAAGAATAGTGAGAAAGTAAAGGATGAGAAAAATTTAACATTTTTATTCTTCCCTTTTATTGTTTATGCCAATGCATTAAAATTTGGACGAATAGAGAGTTTAGAATATTTGTATCCCTTTTTCTATAAGCACTTTGTAGACCTAAATCACCTAAGGGAGTTGTCTTGTGAAATTATGGTGAATAAAAGTAATAAGGGTTAAGAATAGTGATGATTTCATATAGTTAATCTCCACTTGCTTGAGATTGAAGCAATCATTATTTTTATTGTTGTTGTTAAACCTTGTAGATCTAAGTGACATTAGTTATTATGTTTTGGTCACAACAAATAAATGAAGAAAATAAGAATTCTTTACATGCGTGCACCAAAGAAATGAGTAGAAATGACACCAGGCTCTAGAGGGCTGCCGAGTAGTCATTCTAAAGGACTGTCAGATAGTCACTTTAAAGGACTGTTATTTCAGTCCATCTTAAATTTCAGTTTTTCAGGAAAAAAATGTCCTGAATTAGGACACAATAACTACTGTCTAATCTCTAAATAGCATCTATAAGAATGGCTATCTGTGCACTTGCCCCATACAATCATGAACGACAAAGCCCAAGAACATAAGTTAATGAACAAAAAGAAGGGTCAAGACCATTTGAAATTGCGTCTATCTCAAGGAAGGCCCAAAGTACTGAAATTGAAAAGAAAAATTGGCATCCTATGACAACACATAACATGAATTTGTAATTTTTTAGTCATACATTAGATTTGGAAAAGATAGTCCCAAACAATTGGCACTATATAGCCAAATTCTAAAAAAATACTCTCTTATATATTCTCTCTAAAAAAAACTACTCGCTTATTTTGGTTTCCCTCCTCCTTTCTCTCCTTGTATTTCTTCTTCTATCTCTTCTCTTTCTCTCTCATAGTTTAGAAAAAATTCTTGCAAATTATGCAAAAAAATCAGTGGGATGAAAAAGTAAGGTTGATCTCACATCAGAGAAAATCAAAAACAAAAACTAAGAGAGAAAAAATATATTTCAACTTTGTTTTTCTTCTCTCTCATTTTTTTTGGTTGGATTGAGCGAATGAGTGTGATTGAAATTGATTGAAAATACCTAAACAAGGCTATACTAAAAACTTTGAGCAAGATTAGAAGTGAATTAGACTAGTTTTAGGTAAAAAATCAGACCCGAAAATCCAATTGCGACATGTGTATATCACGTTATATATCGTGTACATCAGTGTATATCCAGACAGTATTTTAAGGGCATCTGTGTATATCAGTTTGTATATCGTGTATACAACATAATTTGTTTATGGACGCCTGTGTATATAACATTGTATATCGTATATGTAACATAAATATTTATGAATATACACCGCTACACATGATATACATGTGATATCACTGATATACATAGAGATATACACGGGATACAATAGGGGATACACGTGTGAAGTCGTCTTGAACTTGAGTTTTCAATCTAAAATGTGTTATACAAAAATAAAATTTTAATATATTTTGTCGATATACACACTATTAATAAGTTATACAGATGATATACAAATAATATATCTAATTCTCGTTTTGTATATCAATATATCTCTAGCAAATATATTAGTGTATATCCACAAGAAACAATGTGTTATACATTGAAATATACAAAGAAAAAAAATCTTTTATTTACATTTTGATATACAAAAAAAATTTATATACATTTTGATATACACAAAGAATAAAATAATCTTGTAACATATATTTGGTATACACATTATTTGATTTCCGTTATGATATACATTGATATAGAGATAAAAATAAATAAAGAAGAAAAATAAAATTTTAATATATATTTTAATATATAAAAAAGAAGAAAAATAAAGTTGTGATATACATTAGATATACATATTATTGTTGTGATATATATATTTATGGACTTTGGTACCAATATCTATAATTAGGACTATTTTCTGCTAATTGTGTGAGTACATTATCACACCATGCCAAAAGAATAGAAGCAGAAAACATATCATGGGCCAAGTTAATTGGTTTTGACTCAACGGTGTAGATATATCACATCGATTCTTTTATATTCTCTTTTCTTTTTCTGTTGGTCTATTTATGCTATGAAATTTATGTCTCCCAACTCGAAATAGTAATAATGTGCTGCATTTCTACTACTTTTCTGATTCTATAGTTTATTGTTTCTTGCCAATATCTTTCCGAGTATCTATCATTCTATTATCAACGCTATCTGATCCTTTATGTGAGAGCTTTTGACAAATTTTCAGATTTTCTTCTTGCCATAAGTTTTACTCAGTTTAATTAAGCAGCTTCCCTCTTAGGTTAATAATTTTTACTTGACACATAATCTTACCTCCAATAGTTTTCTATTTGAGATTCTATATTAAGTCTTCCGCATGTCCTTTCATTCTACTAAAATGACTAGCTAGTATTTGAAGAAAATTATATTGCATGATGTATGTGTTAGAAATTTACCGTCTCTTCTAGTAACTTTTAGTGTAACCTATATATAAAGTAATAAATTTATTTATCTTATTTCTCAAAAGAAATAATATATCAGATAATATTCTATAGTTATGCATATATGATAGTTTCTTTGATGGAAAGAAATAATTTTTATTAGGAGCCCCTAGGGCAATTATAATATATAGGTCGGAGAAGTCCCTAGGCTAAAATATTTGCCTAAGAGTTCCTAACCTACCCATAAATACGTATGTGACTCCATTAGTCTGTCATCCTACATAAGCACAAGATATAAGACTCTAGGTTTTCTGTCAAGGTTCTTCCAAGACAATTCCCAACATCACTTGAACAACCATGGCTGAAAGTACGTTCCTATTAATATTCGGCTGCTTTGGCTCTGTGTATTTATGTGATTTTCTACAATATGGACTATTTTAGTGAAACGCTACTTCTCAATTAATATGCTTTTAATTCATTTCTTGAAAGACAAATGACCGATTCATGTACAGCCAACTTACCGCATGTTTCAGCTATAGCAAAAGCAGGAAAAGGGCATTCATAGTACAAGTACTTAGCTTGAATATATATATCCACACTTATTCATGGGGAGTACAATATGCACGTTTCTCTTCTTAATTTCCTCAGCTTTCATGTGACAGTTTTACTGTAGTCTTGTAGAGCAAAAATACAAAGGTGGCATGAGTTGATATTAAAGTATTTCTCCAATTCCTAGCATTTCACCCTTGTCTTGTTTTACATTACAACACTATGACTGAAAAAGAAAAAGCAATTCTAATCCTTGTCATTTCTCTTCATATGGACCACCCTGATAATGAAACTTCATCTCAATAGGCCCTAGCTACTTTAATTTAAAGTTACGATTGCACGGTTAAAAACCCTTGGAACTAAAATATGAAATGTCTAGTTTAATTTTAGTAAGCTACTCAATCCTTAGGGTACGACCCCATTCCTGGACCTATGTGAACGCGGAATGTTTCGTACACTAGGTTGCATTTCATTTCCTTACTCAATCCTCATGTCCATTTGAGGTGGGACCAAGATCCAAGCAGTTGCATAGACAGAGTTATGGCCTTTCCATGTTAATACAAGCATGTCATTCTCTTTTTTCATACCCCACCCACTTGCATGCTCATCTAACAGTGACTTCACTTCCTTAATTGTTTCATCACAAAAAGGAACACTCATGAAACCACTATTTTCCATCCTTTGTGACAACTTGTTGCAACACTCTAATCTCTCTATCCTTTGAACCCCTTCAAATCCAATAATGTTCTCAATTTTGTGGCCAATATCAGCTTCATAATCAAGCCTTTGTCTACTATCCTTAGGCAAGAAAGTCTCTAATGCATCAAAGGGTATCCATAAATAGTTAAAGCAAGTGGCTATTCTTGATGTTAAACTTGAGTTTCCCAAGTCAGAATCCTCATCAACCACAGTCATAATACATGGATTTAGTTCCTTAACCCTATCAAGAAATATGTCACGAGAAGAAATACTACTTCCTTTAATTTGTTCATCAGGCATATACCTTAACCAATTTTGGCAATTAACCACCAAAGCCTCATCATCCCTAAGTTGAAGAGCTGAAAGACTCAATTGGCTCAAGAGCATATCATAGTTTAAGTCTTCAATCACTAGGAATTCAAAAGGGACATCTCTAAACTTTGCAAAATTGGCCAAACGTTGGCCAACTTCTTCACTTGATACATTAAGCAATGGAGGAACTGGTGGCCTCCAAGATGGCACCGATATTCGAAGTGAAGGAGGACCCTCAGGCCTCTTAGCTATTGCATCAATTAGAGTTGGCCATTGCATACAATGAGTAATACTAAAATCTAATATGTGAACTTTTGTGTGCCCTTCAATGGCCTTATAAATAGCACTATTTGATGCACAAAATCCAAATCTATGCCAAGGGATGAGATCTACATACCCTGCAAGCTCAGTCACACTCATTAATCTCCTTTGATCAAGATTACCACTTCCATAGAGATAATTATTTGTGGCTGTAGGACATACCCTAGAAGCCCTTGAGATTAATGCCCTAAGAAACCAAGATGTAAGCCTTTGGTTTGGATCTCCATTAGATGAAGCCAAATTGTTGAGTACCCACATAACTTGTTGAGCCAAAGTTACATCATTGTTTTCTAATGCATTTGCACAATGAAGTAAAAGTTTCTCCAAACATGCCCCGTCTAGACTTCCAATACACCCTTTTAATGCTCCTGCTAGAGAATTTTGAGGGTTGTTAAAAAGGCTAGAGTTTTGGAGGGGAATTGTTTTAGAGGTTCCTCTCAATTCTGCCTTCATAGTGATGAAGTGGATGACTAAAATTTATGTATGAGCAAACAAATTATAGATAGGGTTTTGTTTTCTTTACGTGCATGGAAGTGGAGAAAAAACTACTGAGTATTTGTTAGTAATTGAGAGCAAAAGATAGAATCCAATGGTCAAGATAAAAAGCTACTGTATTTTCAGGAAATGTGAGGTCTCAAGCTAAACATATACTATCTATATATAGATGAACAGAGGATGTTCAAATTAAAATTCAATAAAAGAGAGAGGAATTAGTGAAAGACTACGTATATATAATGGACTTCTCCTTATCCAACTACTTTTCTACTCTATATTAGCAAACAAAAAGGAATTTGATTTATTTGTTTGCTTGATTTGCATATATCTATTTGGACCATGGTAGAATTCTAAATTTACCTTAAAATTAAGTTATTTAACGTGCAAGTAAAATAAAGACCAAGTCGCGAAAAGTTTGAAATCTAGTTAGCTTTTTCTTTTCTTTTTTATAGCATTCCTTCGTCTTTCCTCATTTCCCCTCCCATAATGTAACCACACAAAAAAGTTGTCAAGTAAGTTGCCGCATTCCATCTTTAAGTACCATGCATGCATTTAGCATTTTTTATAGTGGGGTCTACTATGCGATTAATTAATTATAGAAGAATTAACCTAAATACGTGGTCACTCAACCGTTTAAATTAAGAATGATTGATGGATATATAATATATGTTTAATGGGTATAGAGTAAATTCTATTCACTCTTTATGAAGTTCCGTGCACTCCTTATATCATAAAGAAAAAAGTAAGTATGGTGCCCCGGTAGACGCGCAGACCGAGTGAGTTTCCGCCGATCCCGATCTACGATCAGATCCGATTGGATCTGGTCCTATCCGACCCAACCCCGGAACTTAGAACTGCCGGCCTGTTTGGACGGTAGAACGGGGAGACTTCTCAGAAAAGTCAGGAAGAAGGCATTCGAAAGGCCGACCACTATCTCATAGGCATTCTGGAATACATGTACATGATGTAACGACATATTCAAAAATACGTGATCCGATTTGATAGGCTGCCCGCAGAAAGGAAAGAGTTTACCGACCGCATAACAATTCANAACGCCAATTCAGTGCTTTATTTGTCGAGTCAATCTTCCTGGAGAAGACTTGAAAAGGATTTCCCGAGCATGGTTGAGATCAATGTGAAAATCAGAATGCCGAATCCACATTCTTTGGAAACGAAAGACCCCACGCCTGCGAGTATTATAATCTTCTAAGAAGATTACTAGAGGAGAGTGATCCATATATATAATATGTGTATAATCAATGAATTATTTATGTAGACCTATTAGGAAAAATAAACAATGAATTTTGCTGTCTATTTGTGTAAAAATCCCTAAAGTGTGTTCCTCCTTTAACAGATAATATTGAGTAAAATATTGCGGCAGCGGTTTTGTGACACATCTAGAACTAAGCCTCTTGGTACGTAGTCTTCTGAGGGCACATGCATAATTTTGGATTTACTAAGTGACTACTACTTAAGGTAGAGAAAAGGTTAAAGAAGCTGTCTTAGCCGGCCATTAGTTTGTCGAATTAAGCTAATGATGGAACACCAAAAACTCTAAATATTGAATTACAATATTATTGTGCTAATTCAGTTTTCTGTTTGAGTTTAGTGATTGATGGCACCATTCATTCCCGTCCTTTCACAGACATGATCATCAGATTTGGTATTTAGTGCCAACTAACGCCACAACATAAGACAAAATCCACCTCTTGTCACATAAGGGCAAATCTTTTTCGTTGTAATATACTTCACTTAAATATGTAACTCTATTCACTGGTGAATGACCGTAGAGAATGTATTTTTTGGCGGAATACATATTAAACTTGTCCTCACTTTTTATTATGATATTTAATTTTGAGTTTGTTTCATTTGAACCCCATAACAAGATTATTACTGTGTCATTTAGATACAAAAAACACACGAGCCACTTTGCGTGAGAATCACAGATGTATAGCGCGTGAGGGCTATAAAAAAAAGCTGACATGGACTATTTTCAACGGTAATAAACCAAGTGTCGCGCCCCCTTTTTTACTCGCGGAATCAGGTGTATGACATTGGTTGGGACAACTCGTTCCTTTTGGGAAAAAGGGCTTGCATATTTTGAAGAGTCGCCACCTAATGATTTTAACGGTGCATTAGGGCACCTAATTACAACTACGTTACTAACCAGAGATTGGGTAAGGGCTTGAAATTATCCTAAGGGGAAGGTGTTAAGCACCCCTCAGGATCCATAAGTGTGGTTCCCGGCCAAATGATTTCGTGAATTTGTACAATTAGCAAATAACAAGTAAATGCTCAAATAAGAGGGGATTTAAGTCTTAAGCATGCGGATGTTTGAAAATAGCAAAAGGTTAGACTTTGAAAAGGATTACGAGCTAAGCATATAAAAGGTGTCCTAGGTTATAATAATATGGATCACATCAATGCAATACCCGGTAATCACTCCTCGAAGAAGGGCTACACGTGGTATTAGCGCACCGATCATCATATCCATATTCTACCCTTCCCACCCCGTATGGCCTCAACCTCTATTGCATGCTGTTACCCGTCCCTTCCGATCAATCCCGGAGGAAATTAGGACTCCTATCCTAAATGGAGGTGCTAGGCAGACCCTCATGTTTTAAAGGTAAAAATTCTAGGGCGACAGGTAACAAAACAAGTAGGACTGCAGATAAAGGAAAGCATAGAAAGCAGATAAAGGCTCAAGTATTCCTCCACACACAGTACACATAAACAACATGTCTCATTCACAACTAAGGTCCCTATTAATCCAGAATCCTATAGCATGGTATCTAGGTGATAACACAAAGACAGATTTATTGCATAACTCAGAGAGGAAGTCTTAATCAGGCTTGCCTATTGGTTTTAAGCATGATGACAGTTAAACATGATCACAAAGACAGTTCTAATTTTATTTTTCAAGTTAATTACCTAAGGCTCACCTAGGTGTAGGATAACATGCAACAGTTATTCAGATTTGTTAACGACTCCAGTTTGTTTATAGCTAATAACATGCAATTCTAGGTATTGAAGATGTGCAAGGACTAATTACCAGTTGCTTAGAACAAGGGACTGTTTTAGATATCTGTATTTAGACTAAGGGCAGTTAAATAGATACGATCCTATAACATGATATCTAATGCAGCATGATGCATAATAACTTAAACAGGATTTCTAAATGCACATAGAACCACATCATTATGCACAGTTTCAGGAATAGCATAGGTGACAGATTTTAATCGTTGTTTACCTAAAACAGGATCTCTACGTGTATAGCATGATGAAACATGATTACAATTTATTTATCCTAGGACAATACTTCTAGTGAAGTTTCAGAACATGGGCAGAATCACGTAATAGCAACTTATTTTATTCTTTATCCTATAGGCAGGATTTCTAAGCGTAGATGAGATGTTGAATACACATAAATCTTAAGTAGCATGATGTCTAATGCATGACATGTTGTACCTAAACATGACTGCTATTGTACATGGAGAAAATAAACCTAGAAACATGGTCTCTACTCTTAATTATACTACAGCATGCATATCACCCACCCATTTTCACTATCTGACCCTAGAGTTGTCTACAATTAATTATTACAGACCATTGAATATGAATTACACAACTGAAATATAAGAAAAATAAGAAGTTAACTATAGGGATCCTACAGAATAGACTCAAGTCTCCAGGTAATGTTTCATAGCCTTTTCATAATCCGGGTGTGTCAGAGTTCCCTAAGGACCTCAAGGGATCCCCGGCCGTGCTCACACCAGGATTTCATAGCCAAGATAGAGTAAGTGCAGTGTGGTATGGCCAGCCTTTGTGTGTCAAAGTTCAGAGGGAGCTCAAGGGTCCCAAGGCAATGCTCACACAGAGGGGGCAGAACCTAGACTTTTAAGAGTATATGTGAAAGTGCTTGCCATAGTTTTTTTTTTAAAAAAAGGTTCAGTAAGAAAACAGTTTTGAAAAAAAAGGGTAAGTAAGAAAACAATTTTGAAGAGGAAATTTGATTGGAATGGAAGTTCAACATCACCCAAAGGACTAGGAATAATCCAACAATCACAAGCAGGGGTAATGGGATTTTAGGGACAAATACAAAGCATGTGAGGGAAAACATGTAGCAAGCAGAAACACATATAGGCATGCAATCAGAAGCTCCTAAGGGCTCAGAGGATCAGGGGTACAGTAAAGTACTGGATTAGATTAACATATCAACACCAAACAACTAAGACTATGATCACTAATGTAGCAATCATAGGCATGGGGATTCACATAAGAAACAGGTGTTAAGTATACAGAAACATGCTGGCCATTGACAAGTAAAACCTAACTTAATATGTGAATGGAGTTCAAGATCCTAGTTACATGAAGAACAACAAAATAATAAGTAAAAAAAAATTAGAAACACACTGAATTACAACAGTAGTAGAAACATGTTGGTTTGAGAACTGAAATATGAATTAGAACATACCAGTGAAGTGAAGAAAGCAGTAAAACACAAATAGGAAGTAGGAGATGCACAATAGTTAGCCTTGGCTTGCAGCTGGCTAACTCAGAATAGCAGTAACTAGCACAGAAAAGAGAGAGAGAGCAGAGAGTTTTTTAATTGTGAGAGAGAGAATTGAACAGATTAGTTGTCTCTATGTGTGTGTGTGTGCCATGGAACGAATAGAGTATATATATATATATATATATATATATATATATATATATATATATATATATATATATATATATATATATATATATATATATATATNAATAGAGTATATATATATAGTTTGAAACTAGGTGAAAATAAGGGTAGGAATCAAATTAGCCATAATTAAGGGACTGTGAATCAATCAGGGCATAACCAACCCAAGTAATCCCTTGAATTAAGGAGTTATTCAAACGGTAAGTAACAAATAAGGAAAGGAGGTAAAACAATGTCCATGACAAGCAATTAGGTATCCCTTAATTGAAGGTTGAACTCAAACGGCTAGTAGGTAAGCATAATTAAGTAAAGTTACCATGCATAGGACATGTAAGAAAATAATTTTGGACCAAATCAAGCAAGCAATTAAGGAAGCAATATCAATCACAGTAATAAATCAAGGTAAGAAAAACAAGTTAGGGGTTGAAAATCAGAAAAATATCTCATGAGAGATTAGTAGGGCTTTTCGAATCATAGTGAATCAGAAATTCAAACAACGAGTGAATAGAGAATCTTATGTATAGCAGGAATGACCACATTATAAGCAAAGCTATAAGTCAGGAAACAACTGAGTGACAAATAACACAGAATCAAGGACTCGAGCAAGCATAATATTAATTGAAGAGAATCAATATGAAACAACACGGTTGTTAAGAAAGAACACAGAAACTCTAGTATATGAAATTAGGAATCATGTGAGTCAGGGAGGCAAGAAGAACCAAAGACAAACAACATAGGGTAAAGATCAATGAAACATAAGCACATATGCTAACACGCAGGAAAACCAGTAGTTTTCAAGGTTTTATGTCTAAAAAATTAGGGTTTTCCACAGATACTAGTACGAATCAACAGAGTAGACATGATACACACAAAAGAGACTAAGAGTCATAAACCCTAATAGGAAAAAATAGAGTAATATCACCAGAAATTCAAGCCATTCGTGACAATCGAACACATGTACTAACCACACCACAAGGAAAAGGTTTTAATAATGAAAAATTTGAGGGAAAATAATGAGATAGTGTTAAAACCACAACAAAGAAAACCATTTTGAAAAAGGGTTTCGGAACCCTAGTTAAAAAGTGAAGAACCGTTTAGAAAAAATAGAAGATCTTTAAAGGAAAAATCATAATAACTCGTAATGCATAGATCTATTCTAGATCTGAAGGAAACAGAAGTTTCAAACCTTAGGGTTTCAAAGAAAACCTCAGAGAAGATGAGAAGAACCTCAAATGTCACTAGCTCAGCCTTAAAGGTCACATACCTCACTCGAAATCAAAGCATTGAAGGCCTGGGGTAAGCAGGAACACCATGGGTGTGAACAGACAGGTCCTCGCCCCTCGAAGGCCTTAGGGATGACATTACAGGCATAAGGAAACCATATGAGGCAGAGGGTGGTGAAGGTTTCGAGGTTTTCGGCGAAGGGATGGCCGGAGAAGATTAAGAGCTCCATCGGAATCTGAAGAGACATGAAGTCTCTAGAAGAGACTAGAGAGAGAGAGAGAGAGAGAGTTAGAAAGATGAGGGACCGGTGAGAATGAGAG
>ML311178.1:0-31644 GCA_005239505.1 Nicotiana paniculata
ATACATATATATATATATATAGCAGTATTGATTTTAACAGTATCTACAAAATTGCTACATTTATTCTACAATTAAACTACATACTATTTGAAAAAAAATATGGAATACATAATTTCAATTTATCTACAAATATTCTACAAAATGGTAATGACAGTATTTATCTTTATTTTCATGCAGGTTCGTCTGGAACACTAAAGTTACTTGATATGTCAGCATCTCCCGTTATAGAGGAATATGAAAGTATAATAATAACAGAAAGTACACCAAGTGTTATTGAAGAAGGACAAGTGTACCAAGACAAGCAAAGAGTTGCAACTGCAATGAAGCACTATTTTGTCATGCACAAGTTCCAATTCTAGGTTAAAAGATCTAGTCACAGAAGGTATGAACATATGAATGATCAAAAGATCATTATATTTTCATTTTTGTAGTTTATTTGTAATTTTTTACTTCTTTAATTTTTTCTTGTGATATGTGTTTATCAATATTGTAGATGAATTGTAATTATATTTGTATACTGTGTTGCTTTATGTTAAAACAGTCCTTTTTTTACATCTACATTGATAGCCAGTATTCAAATTGTATTTATTTTGTAGCTACTGGCTTATATGTGTTGTTGAAAACTGTACATGGCACTTCAAGGCAACTAGCATTAATGATTCTGCAATGTTCAAGGTCAGAAATTTCAACCGCCAGCACACATGCTCTTTAATGGATAATACATTCATACAACGCAAACCTACTGCAGTGGTAGTTGGTAGCATGGTTATTCCAAATTATTCTGATCCCAAGACCGTTTACACACCAAAGAATATACAAACTGACATGTTGTCTGAACATGGCGTGAACCTAAGCTACATGCAAGCATGGAGACAAAAGAAAAGGCTTTACAATTTTTGAGAGGTCATCCTGCTAACTCATACAACAAATTACCAAGTTATTTTTATATTCTTGAGAAGATGTATCCGGGATTTGTAGTTAAATTGAAGAAGACAGCAGATGAATGCTTCTTATATGCTTGTTGCTATTTGTACGTCAATCAGTGGTTGGGAACATTGTAGGCCAATAGTAGTAGTTGATGGGACTTTCTTAAAGTCAGCATACAGGGGAATAATGCTGACAACTAGTACAATGGATGCAACAGGTAAAATTGTAGATATTTTGTAGACTGTTTATAATATGTAGATAATTTGTAGATATTTTGTAGCTATATTGTAGTTTGTATGTCTTTGCCTTTTATATGTATTTTCAAAGCTTCTAGTTAATTATTTTTTGATTCATAATGTAGGTACAATATTACCATTGTCATATGCTGTTGTTGATTCGAAAAATGCCGCATCGTGGAAGTGGTTTTTTGAGCAATTCAAGCATGCATATGGTGAAAGACCTTCAGTGTGTGTTGTTTCAGATCAGAATGAGAGTATCATGAAGGCAACAACCATTGTCTATCCCGCCATGCCACATTACTATTGCATGTGGCATATTTGGACAAATATAAGGGCAAAGTTCAAGAAGGGTCATCTAAAATTAAGCGAATTTTACTTTGCCACAGCACGATCATACACTCTAGATGAATTTAATAAAAGGATGTCGAAAATTGAAGAGATAGACCCGCGTGTTAAATCATACCTATATGATATTGGCTATCATAGATGGTCAAGAGTACATGCAACGGTGAACAGAACTTGGACTATGACATCAAACATTGACGAGTCGTTGAATGCTGTAACAAAAGATGCAAGAGAGCTGCCAATAGTAGAAGTATTAGAGTATATGAGGACTCTTCTTGAATGTTGGACCAACGAGAAGTTATTGAAAGCAAAGGGTACTTTCACATACTTTGGGTCAAAATTCAACAAAGAATTGGAGAACAACAGAACATTATCGCAGAAGTTTAGGGTAAGATCTGTTTATTTGGTGCATAAAAATAATATATTAACATTCAGTGTTCCCAGATTGTAGATAATTTGTAGATTTTAGATAACTTGTAGATAATTTGTAGATAAGTTGTACTATGATTTTAAATATTTTGTTTTCTGTTTGTAATGTAATTGTAGGTGAGGGTTTCAACAGATCATATCCATACCGTGATAGATAGTGTGAAGCGGTACATTATGTGTCTTGAAAATAAGAAATGTAGCTGTGGCCAGTTCCAGCTTGATGAACTTCCTTGTGCGCATGCTTTGGATGCTTTAAAGCACATGAATGAATCTTATGAAAACTATTGCTCGCTGTTTTACACAAGGAAGAGCTTATTGCGTACGTATGAAATATCAGTAAATCCCCTGCCTGATGAAAGCAAATGGAATGTGCCACAACATATATCTTATGAAGTAGTACATCCACCTACAGGAGGGAAAAGGCATCCAGGAAGACCTCAAAAAGAAAGATACAAAACATATGATGAAATAAATTCAAAGAAGTACAAGGTGTCATGTGGAAACTGTGGAGGTGAAGGTCATAACAAAAGATCTTGCAAGAATGTGGCCAAAAAGAAATAATTTCATGTAGTTAACATAGTATTTCAAAAGAATTGTTAGTGTGTTCAGGATAACAGAATTTTGTGTGTAATTTTTGAAGTTTTTTAAGATCATAATGTAGTTAGTTTCAATTTTTTTCTTTTTTTATTAAAATCTTTTTCTGTATTGACATAATACTTTCATAGAGTGATATTTTTTGACTATCTCAAGGATCCTTTACATAGTAGTTAATATTTATCTACAATTTATCTACAATACAACTACAATAGGATTTTAAATTAACTTGAATTGATAGAATAACTACATTTTAAATCAGTAGGAAATGAGTTATATATACAAATTAAATACAACAAGATATTAAATCAAATGGAATTGTCAGAATAGGCACATTGTTAAATATTTTCTACAAATTATATACAGATTAAACTACAAAATTATATACAATATTTACTACAATTTTAACATTCAGTGTTCCTAGATTGTAGATATTTTGTAGTTTATTTGTAGATAATCTGTATTCTAACAACAAAATAACTACATATTTTTTAGTTGACAGAATAACAATATAAAAATTCAGTTGGAAAGGATTTATATGATTAAATAATGAAGAACAAGTACTATAAGCATTCAACAAGTGAAGATAAAACCAACAGGTTGTTTTCATTTGAACTACTAAATTGGATAGAGAAAAACAAAACAAAGGCTACTGTAAATGTAGCGCAAGTCTGCTACAATTAAAACATAAAAATATTGTTCAAAAACTTGTGTACTATCTTTCTTCTAAACTAGCATCAACGAAACAACTGTACTACATGTTTCATACATAGACATGACAACTACTTCTTCTTCCTCTGAACTCTTGTTTTCTCATTCAAAGCTGGTGTACCCTTTCCCCTTGTCAATCTGCCTGTCACCTCACTTTCACTAATTGTCCCATTTTCCTGCTTCTTTCTAGCATAGTCCCACAGTAGTGCTCCATAGCGTCTACGTGTTGGTCAATATCAGAAAGGTCTTCTGCGGGAATTGACAAGTTTCTAAGACTAACATACTCCGCAAAGGCAGCAACAAATACACCACAGTCGTTGCAAAAACAAAAAAATATCAATATTTACCAAATGAGTAGAAACAAAAAAGAATTAAGAGGGTTGTAGTAAACCTGCAATTGTTGTGGGGGAATACTTGCCTCTTTTCCTCAAGTAATACATTATAACATCAATGTGCTACAACAAAAACAGTTGGCATTTATACAACAAGTCAACTTCAAATAATATACACAAAACTACAATATAACTACAATTACACTACAAACAGAAACAAAACATCTACAATCATATCTACAACATATCGACAATTTATACTACAAGTCATCTTTAAATAATCTACACAAAACTACAATATACCTATAATTATACTACAAACAGAAAACACAACATCTACAGTCATGTCTACAAGATATCTACAATTTATACAACAAGTCGTCTTCAAATATTCTACATAATCTACAACATAACTACAATTATACTACAAATAGAAAACAAATCTACAATCATATCTACAATATATCTATAATTTATCTACAATATATCTACAAACTGGGTACACTAATTCTTACCGAGTCATTGAGGACTTGTCCGGGGTGTGCAGGGAAAAGAACCACTCCTTCTTGTCAACCTTTTCCACTCCAAGTTCTAACCATGACTTAATTTGGTTGTCCTTTATGGAATATGGAGCCTTCCTCCTATAAAAACAAATAGATATAAAAAAAATTGTAGAATGAAATGGATATGTAAAATATGAATGTTGGAATGGAAGTGTCAAATTGTGCTTTCTAACCTCTTTGAAACTTTGTCGGTACCGTGGTATAACCACTTGTTGAATTGATCCAACACCTCAGGATCTACATCTTCACCAATAACAATAGTAAATGAGTGCTTGAGGTGGAAAATTTGAGGTCCAACCGAGGTGCTACTACCAGAACTGTATAGAGGGAGAAATGGTGATCGGGCATGCTTTCACGGTTGCCTTGTTCTACCTGGATGCATCGGTGTTGCATCATCTTGTATAGGCTCGCCAAACTTAACCAACTAGGATAAGTTATCAGGCACCTCAAAATCATCAAGTGTAACCTCCTTCTTCTCACCTCCATATTATTCTGAATCACCTACATTCACATATTGTGCCTCTGCACCTGCATTGTCATCTTCCTCATTCACCTGTTCTGTTTGAGCTGCTACTGTCACACCTTGAATTGGAGACTGCATTCATGTACTCCCTCTCTGTAACACCATGTATATCTTACTTAATAGAAAAGGTAAAAATATTCAAACATAAAGAAAATGTCTCTTAATACCAATTCATACCTGCATTCACTTTATAAGCTGCACCTTCAAAATGTGTATATAAATCAACACGTGCTGGAAGATTTTCTTGACCAATTTCACCTTCAACATGTTCTGTTTTTTTCATTAAAAATGTTGAATCATACTGGAGAATAGTGGCTTGACAGATTAAGGAGATATGTAGGTGTATTATAAGATCTATATTTATATGTTAACAAACTATAATATGCTGTATTGAATTGTATATATTTTGTATATATAATGTAGACATATTGTAGATATTTTGTAGATAAGTGTAGATATGTTGTAGATAATCTGTAGCTAATTGTAGATAAAGTGTAGACATTTTGTAGATACCTATTTTGCTGGTGCTGGCCTGCACTTGTTCCAACTATTGAACTGAAATTGTTGATTGTTCATGTCTTTTTGTTGGTCATTTTTTTTGTTGAACTACCAGTAAACTGAAAGTTTTATATTAGTTTGTATATATATTTTAGAGGTGCCATAAATTGTTTTTTTATATAAATAAAATTCAAATCTTACCTTTGCATCAGCTTGGTCATTTTGACTACTTATCAACTGCAGAACAGTCTTGACAGAGTCTTTTATTAGCACTCGAAGGCTACCGAGTTCTACAAAGACAACTTTCCTAAAATCTACAAGCTTTTCATCAACCTACATGTTACAAAAAAATACATTGTTAACTTCAGGATATGTCTTAACATACATTCAAAAACAGATGCAGTATTATATATAGATCAGAATGCTGTATACATATTACCTTCTCAATGCCTATTTCTAATTTTCTAATCTTTTTAAGAATAGACTCCTTGTCCTCTTCTCCAATTGATTTTTTGGGTTCCAATGGAGGAGCATCAACATTGGGAACCTCAGAAATATGTTCAACCTCTTGAACTGTGTACTCAACTTTGTCAGGCAAAAATATCACTGCAATCTCTTCAGGAGATTCACTTATGTTGGTGAACTGAATGAGGAAAAAACCAATTAGTTTGATTAAGGTAGAAAATGTAGAATAATTGTAGATATTTGGTAGGTAAATTGTATAATCATAAATAAACCCATTTTACCTTTATCCATTCAGGCTTGATCATTTTTTCTTCAAAGGCAGCTAACTAAATCTGACCCTTACTAGCTGACCAGCTAAGTATGCGAAGAATTGAATTAGCACTCCTCGTAGCTATATCAGTGTTGACGGTAGAGCAACATTCATACAGCCATACTTGCATGGCTAGTGGGAATCCTCGTATGAGATACGAATGTACAAACGAATTTAGCCTATGCCTAACAGATTCCATCAACTGTCTGTAAGACTTAATACCCCATGGGTATGTCTCGTACTGACCAGATTCCACCAAATAAAACATAAAGTGATCTACAAACCCAACATGGTCTTTCTCTGAAGGACAAATGAAAAATTCTAAGAGATAAAGAATACACAACTTCACTGCGTCCTCATCATTTACCCAGGTTCTGTTGGTTACTATCTGTTTCAAATATGTCTTCTCCACTCTTAACTTGTTTGGAAAATAACTGCTCATTATCTTTCTGACATAATTCGCAGTGTAACCAAAGTATGTAACCTGGGTATGACATCTAAGACCAGTTATTAGGGCAAACTCCCTCAATCCAAAATTTAGTCTCTCACCCTTTAACTCGGCAGAAAAATATGAAACATTGGATGAACTCAATTCATACTTCATAAGAAGATAAATGACCTGATTTTGCATGCACAGACTGAGAAAGGACAGTAAGTAGCCAAAACAAGTCTTCTTGAAAAGCTTCAAACAATTTGGAGACAGATCTCTTTAATTTGGCTAGGAATGCTAGGGTCACATAATGTATGGAATCTAAGCACCCCATAATCAACATTATGGGGTGCAAAAAAATGTCCATTCTGCACAAATAATAAATAATCTCACATTAATAAAGTGCCTAAAATACATAGATTCATCTACAAAATAACTACAAAGAAAAACTACAGAATATCTACAATTTTACACATACTATGCAAAAGGCAGCAACAAATATCTACAATTCTGCCGGAATAGTTATTTGTATCTTTAAGACTACAAGTAATCTACAAAATAACTACAAAGAAAAACTACAGAATATCTACAATTTTACACATACTATGCAAAAGGCAGCAACAAATATCTACAATTCTGCCGGAATAGTTATTTGTATCTTTAAGACTACAAGTAATCTACAAAATAACTACAAAGAAACTACAAAATTTCTATAAATGTAAAAACAGATCAGTAAAACTACAATTAATCTTCAAAATGAAGACAACTAGTCTACAATTCTCTAAAACACATATTACGCAAATTTTAAAAACCTAAAACAAATTAATAACTAGAGACGAAATTACTAAATTTTTACCTTCACCAATGAATGTTTCCGAACATTTTTATGTGTTTTTTTTTTTTTTTTTGAATTTTTTTTCTTTTTGGGNTTTTTGTTTGGTTTTAGTTTCAGCCTTGATTTGTCGCGAAGAAAGACTATGCGTCACATCTACATTTGCATGGGCAAATTTCCCAAGCTTTTTCGGTGATTTTGGTGATAAAACACACAAATCAAAAAAAGGTATATCAACTTCTCTAGCTTTTTTAGGACTATGTTTAGAAGGTTTGTTCTTCTTCATTGAGGAAATTTTAGCTGAAGTAAAATGGGTGTATCAACTTTGTTGAAGAAATGTCTTGAATTTTCACTGAATATAGACGAAAAACTTTTGAATTGATCTTTAATGGTGGGTTAACGGATGTTTCTGTGATTTTAGAAGAGGGAAAAGGGGTAAAAGGAACGTGTGTTTGAGTAAAACGTGTGTGAGGGTGAGGGTTTAGGAGAGAGAAACGTGGGAGGGGTGGGATATACGGTACCTTTAAGTAAAGTGATAAATACGCTGCATTAATTATACCATTAAAACACATTATGGTATAGAATTGGTAATTAAGTATACTAAATGTAATTAAATCAAGCTTTCAACATCAAGGGTAATAAGGTTTCCTATATGGTATAGAAATATAAAAATTTCAATTCTTAATTTAGAACCTAGTAACTTAAAAGAACTAGAATATCAAACCCAGTAACTTCACGTCCTAGCTCCACCCCTTACTGAAGTCATTAGTCGGTAGAAAATATTTAAGAATGTAAAGGAGAAACAGATTGAGCGAAAATTGGTCCACGAACATTAAATAACATTAATGTTTCAACAAGCATAAAGATCCAACAATAAAATAGTCATTGATTTTTTACTATTTCAGAAAACATTTTATTAAAAAATAAAATTTAATGCATTTGATAAAAGTGTGATTACCATTAACATTTCAAATTTCTGACGAGCTATATATCTTACACTTTTATTTTATATCTTACACTACCAGCTAAAAATCTATTTATCTACATTAATCTATCTTATGCTTTTATTTCAATTCAAGCAAATGTTTTAATATAATATTAATGCGTCTTATTTAAAAAAACAAAAAAAAAAAATTTGACAACATACACGCGTAACGCGCGTACAGCTAAAACTAGTAACTATAGAAAAACATACATACTAGTTTGTGTACAGTTAGTCGTTATTAATACACTTGCATCCAACTTTGGTATTCAACATGTGTTTTCTTAGTTGGATTGGAGATCGTATGACAACGTAAAGATAGCTATGATATTTGAAAAATGATTAGCTTTAGAGATCCATAACTTGTTCAACACGACATACTATTAAATAATCAAATAAAATGATCCACATCGAATAATGATGATTCATATAACTGACCTAAATAATTTGGAATTAAAGCATAATAGCTATTGGTAATTCTCAGGTACTAGCTAGTTTATTTGGCATATTAAGCATGTGATATACTGTACTAATCTTTGGATATATTTCAATTGAAAATTCGATGAAGCGAATAAGCAATCCAATAAAAGAAAATTCCAAAAACAAAAAAAAAAGAGAGTCGAAATCTTCACTAATAGTAGGGTTAAGGAGTTGATGCAGAAGCAGGAAAATGAATCTGCACGGTCCCATTATCATTCCTAATCATTAATGCCCAAACGATAAATCTTGGCTGCTGGACCACATACTTGTATATTTGACTCTAGCCTGCATGCACAAGTAAAGCCAATCAACAAAACTCAAGAGTAAAGTAATTAACCTTTTCAGAACCGTTCAACATTCAAATACAGAACAAGAGAAAGAATAGTGGGAAAAAAAACAGAAAAGGTTTGTTCTTCCATTAAAACTGATCGATTGCAATATCATGTTATAGTGGGAAAAACATCAATATCAAAATGAACATTCACCTCTCTCGTAACATAACATAGCTACTTGTGCTGGTTTTCTGTATCTTAGAGATCCTCCTCAATACATCAGCAAAAGCAGCCTTATCCTGCATCAAATTAATTAATGAAATCACGCAAGGAAAGGAAAAATCTACCATATCACAAGAGGTAAAACCAGTGTCAAATCTTGGCTGACATGCAGTTATGCTGAGGAAATCCAGTTTTGCTTTACATTTTTAGGGTGTTTATTCACAAGATCAACTCAAATATGAAGAGGCTCAGACGCTATGATGCATTTGGTCAGCAACTAAATTTTAAGTCAGTTTTTTATTGCAATGCTTCCCTGCATTTACAAGCCTAATCTATAGGTCAGTGAGCAACAAAATAGGCAAATTTGTCTCGACAAACCAGTCTTGTCATACCTCTCTACGTTGCAAACGAGATTTAAATTTGCTGACAAGATGCACTGTGGTCACTGAATTTCTCTGCAATAGAAAAGCTCTAATTTCATCTTCGGTAACAGGTCCTGTGGTGAGACTTTGAGCAGCTTTGGGAAATGCACGCTTTATGAGAAAACTGTTATTCGCGGTAGACGAAGATTCATCTTTCACAGGTATGGCATCCTGCATGATATGAAAGGAAGGAGATCGGCATTAATATAAGAAGAGAAGAATCACTCTTTAGAAAATCAAGGAGTTAGTTAATAGTAGTCTCAAAATCATAGCTTTGATAAACAGTACAGGTAAGTCAGCTGACGTCGAAGTAAGAATCAACTTCCCACTTAAGAGTTTTCTTTTCCTAGATCTTTAAATTAAAAGGACCAAAGTGGGTTTCTAGATGGGTGTGAAACTTGAGATGCCTTGGACAATATCTAATTTTCATGCAAAGGACACATCTAAAGCAAATAAATATCATGGGCAGTAATTTTGTATGGTTTCCGCATTCCCACTACATTCTCTTTGTGGACAAGTTGAGTCTTAGAAGTCCAACATTCTCTCCTCATGACATTATTCGTGAACCATTATTTATGAAACATTGTTAGTTATACAATTATTCTGTTGAACTCCCTATCACCTAGTACTCCTGAAGCACTCGTATATTTAGGTCATTCAATTTTTATTCTGTATGTTGCATCTTTGCCTATCATGCCATTCCCCCAGAAACACTATGCCTAAGTATCTAAAGTGTCAGCATTTAAAAACCACAATCGGATAAACTTGCAATATCTTCAATCTGCTTCTACTTATCGTAACTCTCTTATGCTCCATAGTACTTTTCCATGGTTCCAACTCTTTGTTAGTGGTAGCTACTTCCGCCAATTAACATAATATCATCTGCAAAACGAATGCTTCATGAACGCTCATTTTGTATACTATTAGTTACCTCATCCATAATTAGGATAAAGACTACAGACTCGATACAAATCTAGGTTCTGAAAAACTCAATATCTCCTCCACTATTCTCACATTTGTTCCCGCTACTCCGTTCATATCTTTTAGAAAAATATGTATCTTTCTTCCTTCTCAAGCACTCCCCAAAAATTAATGAATTTCATTCAATCATATAAATTGTGCACCGGACAGCCCTATAATAGCATGCACTTTTAAACTCATGTCATCATCATATCAAACAAAAATAAAAAATAAGTTGAATATATATAAATAATAGCAATAATAATATAATATAAATAATAATAATAATAATAGTAATACTAACAACATAATAATAATAAAGTTATCTATCATTTTTACTGGCATATAAATCTATGATTATATTAACAAGACTAAAACCTATTACCAAATAGAAGATATCACCTATATGGATCTTTTTCTTCCATTTTCCTTGTCTTTAGCTAAGTCATTATTAATCCTTATTTTTTATGTTTAGCATCAGCCATATCTTTTTATGATATGTCCATCCTAAAAATCTGCAAGAATTTTCTCATTGCTTTTGAATTCAGCTCTTCATTTTTGTTTCGCAGTTTGTTGTCTTTGTAATTTTTAGAGGAGTTAGGCTTCACAATATATTTATTTTACAATCTCCCGGAGTGCGTGGTAAATCTAGGATTCAAAGTCATTGGGTTCTGCTATTCGTATATGTACGATCTTTTTTAACACGCATGCACAGTAGTACGTATTAGACAAATGAAAATTTTCTTTCCTAGGCTGAGGAGCGTAGTCAGAGGTCTTTGGTGCCTGAATGCTTGACTTATAGCTTGAACTAGGGGCAAGGAATTGTAGAAATTTCGAGACAACTTTCTTGCATGTGATTTTAGGTTTACCTCGTCCCCTTTTTACACCTTCACTCACTACAGTTTCACACCTATGGACCAGTGCATATGTAGGTCGACAGGACATGACTATACTATCTCAATCGACCTTCTCTCGTTTTATCCTCAAGACATGCTACTTGCACCTTCTGACGTATGTGTGATTATTTTAAGCTACTTGTTTGAATATAACAAAGAAGGGTAAAAAGGAAGGTGAAGAAATTATAGGGCGGCAGAAGCTCTTGATCTCAGGAGGAAAGGATAATGTGGTTGGGTTAAATGAAGACAAAATGAGGGGAAGGATAATATACTACCGTAACATCTTCTACCAGCCATCACATCCTCCATTGTCTATAGAAAAACAAAACGTGAATCTGTCTTTATTCAACAGAAGATAAGGCTTTATTTTTATAAAATAAGTCCTACAGAACAAGAAATGGATGAAATATCCCCTTTAAAAATCAATTCTCCAAAACTATAATGCAACTCCACATTGTTGAGTGACAAAGTATTCGAATGTTCTTGCAGGACAAAATATGGTTTGCTTCTGCCATACAATTTTATTTATCACTTAGCACAAGCAAAAAGCATATCAGATTGGGTGCCTATATCCACGAAGTTTTGAATTTCTCAACTACAACAACGAAACACTAGCATTTACTTAGTATTACTGCACTCTCAAATCAGCACCATCAAACTCAAACACACTGATATCTTTGCAGAAGCAAAAACCTAGCCTATATGTCCACCTAGCTAATTCCCTCAAACAGAATGGAGAACATAATGCTTCAAAAACCGAGAAACCCAAAGATCTCCACAAAATTTTGACGAACACTCAGGAGAAACTACTAGCATCTATCAACTCTATGTCTCAATCCCAAACTAGTTAGGATCGAGAATATGGATACTCAGCACAAACCTACCTGTAACACAACATAGCTAGTTGTACCGGTTTTCTGTATCTTGGAGATCCTCCTCAATACATTAGCAAAAGCAATCTTATCCTGCATCAAATTAATTCATAAAATCACGCAAGGAAGGAGGAATCTATCATATCACAAGAAGTGAAGTAAAAGGATTTTAAAAACTTGGCTGACATGCAGTTATGCTGACAAGCCAGTCTTGTCATACCTCTCTACATTTAAAACGAGATTTAAATTTTCTGACAAGCTTCCGTTTCGTCACTTGTTTTCTCTGGCATCAGAAAAGCTCTAATTTCATCTTCGGTAACAGGACCTGTCGCAGGACTTTGAGCAGTTTTGGGAAAGGGTGATGCACACTTTATGAGCACACTGTTATTGGCAGTAGATGAAGATTCATCTTTCACAGGTATTGCATCCTGCACGATATTAAGAGAAGGAGATCGCCATTAATATAAGAAGAGAAAGAATCACTCCTTAGAAAATCAAGGAGTTAGTTAATAGTAGTCCCAAAATCATAGCTTTGTTAAATAGTACAGGTGAGTCAGCTGCAATGGAGGTAAGAATCAACTTCCTGATTTAGAGTTTTCTTTTCTTAGATTCTTTAGACTAAAAGGACCACAAGTGGGTGTGAAACTTGAGATGCCTTGACAGCATCTAATTTTCATGCAAAGGACACATCTAAAGCAAATACTATCATAGATAGTAATCTCGTACGGTTTCCGCATTTCCACTACATTCTCTTTGTCGACAAGTTGGGTCTTAGAAGTCCAACATTCTCTCCTCATGACATTATTTTGAACCATTAATGTTTTACAATTCTTGTGGGACTACACCGGGTATGTTGTTGTTGTTGTAATGTTTTACAATTATTCTGTTGAACTCCCTATCACCTAGTACTCTTGAAGCACTCGTATATTTAGGTCATTCAATTTTTATTCTGTGTGTTACATCTTTGGTTCTTTGCCTATCATGCCACTCCCCCAGAAAGACTATGCCTAAGTATCTAAAGTGTCAGCGTTTAAGAACCACAATCGGATCTAATCTCATTTTTCTCATAGAGAATAAACTTGCAATATCTTCAATCTGCTTCTACTTATCATAAAACGCTTATGCTCCATAGTACTTTTCCATGGTTCCAACTCTTTGTTAGCGATAGCTACTTCCGTCAATTAACATAATATCGTCTGCAAAACGAAGGCTTCATGAACGCTCATTTTATATACTATTAGTTACCTCATCCATAATTAGGATAAAAAGTATAAACACAATACAAATCATTGGTTCTGAAAAACTCAATATCTCTTCCACTATCCTCACATTTGTTCTTGCTACTTAGTTCACATCTTTTAGAAGAATATGTATCTTTCTTCCTTCTCGAGCACTCCCCAAAGCTTAATATATTTCATTCAATCATATAAATTGTGCACCGGACAGCCCTATAAAGGCTTCTCTCTAGAATAATATTTTTTAAACTCATTTATCAAACAAAAATAGAAGTGAAAAATATATACAAACAAACTTATCAATATACTCCTAGAAAAGCAATAGGTTCAAAACCAACGTACTAACAAGACTAAAACCTATTACCAACTAAAGATATCACCTAGATGGATCTCATCCTTCCACTGTGCTCTATCTTTAGCTAAGTCTGCATTGATTCCAAGGAATTGTAGATCTTTCGAGACAACTTCCTTCCATGAGATTTTAAGTCTACCTCGTCCTCTTTTAACATACACACCTATGGACCGGTGCATCCGTAGCCATGACCATACTATCTCAATTGACCTTCTCTCATGTTATCCTCAATACATTGTACTTGTACCTTCTGACTAATGTGACCATTTTTAAGCTACTGGTATGAATATAACAAAGAAGTGTAAATTAGAAGGTGAAGAAATTATGGGGTGGCACTCTTGATCTCGATGGGAGAAACAGAGGAAAGGATAATGTGCTTGGGTTAAATGAGGATAAATGGGGGGAAGGATAATATACTATCGTAACATCTTCTACCATCCATCACATACTCCATTGTCTATAGAAAAGAAAAAACGTGACTCTGTCTTTATTCAACAAAAGATGAAGCTTTATTTTTATCACATGAGTTGTATGGAACAAAAAATGAATTCAGTATCACCTTTAATAATGAACTGATCTCCAAAAAAACTATACACATGCACCTCCACATTGTTGGCTGACAAAGTATTCCAATGTTCTTGGAGAAGGACTAAAAATTGTTAGCTTCTGCCGTAAAACTTTATTTATCACTTAGCACAAGCAAAAAGCATATGGGTGCCTATATCCACAAAGTTTTGGATTTCTCAACTATGGTAATGAAACCACTAGCATTTACATAGTGTAACTGCACTCTCAAATCAGCACCATCAAACTCAAACACATTAATATCTTTGCAGAAGCAAAAATCTAACATATACCTAGCCAATTGACTCAAACAGAATGAAGGACATAATGCTTCAAAGACCGAGAAACCCAACGCATTCCACAAAATTTCGAACAAACACTCAGGAGAAACTACTAATTTTATCAACTATGTCTCAATCCCAAACTAGTTGGGATCAAGAATATCTAAATATGAATACTCAGCACAAGCCCCTAGCGGTCAATGAACTGGGAGGAGAACCATTATTCACTCCACGGCCTAGTGGTCAACATGAAGTCTCAGGTTCGATCCCAGCGGGGAAATAAACTTTAAGTCTTGATGGACCGAGTTACCGGATACTTGGAAGCAGCAGGTACCCGAATACCCCCAATCATTAAAAGAAAAAATCCTGCACCACGTCTTTTCTCCAAACAAGGAGAAAAAATCTCTAAGAGGATCACTAGCCACAATTGAGGCATTGGTTAACTATGGCGAAGGAATAAAATTTTGTGTAATAATGTTATGCACTTTTATATTTATTTGAAGCAAAAAATTGGGGTCACTTTTTTCCTAAATCCTTCATACATTACTTCACTCCAATACTGATAGATAATTAGATAGAGAAACCCAAATTTTAGTACTCATCCTGCGAAATTCAATATAGAAAAAACGTACTCGACTCAATCGTGTAATTGGAGCGCCGCACTTATCGCAAGCCTCAGCCATGATCAAAATTGCATGAGAATTGAAGGGGAAGGCCGTTATTTATAGATGGACCCGACGCGATTTCAGGAGTAAAATTTTGTTGGTTCTGTTTCCGTTACCGCCTCAAGTTTGGAAAATTGCTCTTTGCACCCGCTAGGATTTTTGTTTTTTCCTTTCTAAAATTCTTCTTGTGTGTGTGTGTGTTAACGTTGAGTTTCTCAATTCTGATCACATTAATGCAGCAATTGATAATGGAAAAAAGTTCAAGTTTTATTGATAAAAATTTATTTATACAATTAGATTATTTAAATTTTAATTTGACTCCACATAAGTATCCAGTAAGCACAAGTTATCAACCTAGGTAGATAACTTGTTGGAGCCGATAGGGTCCATCAAAAGTTATATACCATCAGTATATAAAATTTAGGTTCTGCATATCTGTAACAAATATATAATTTCATAATAATTTAACAAAATTGAAATATTTTGGAAGATAAATTAACAATAAAATGATATTCGTCAACATTGTACGTTTTTCCTTACACGTCAAGATATATATTGTGATGATATATTAATATAGATATCCAATATCTATGTGACCTTTTAATCTATTTTGGTTTAATTGTTGCGATTAGATGTATGGAGTGAAAATGTGGAACCATGATTCTATGATGGACAAGGTTTCATATCTTATCAATTGACACCTATATACGTAGAAATCGACTTTCATGGTGTTGACATAATTTTCTACATAGAAAGAATGTGGGTTAGTTGGTCCTAACATCTTCACTTAGCTATTTAGATTTTATCTTTTAGTTTCTAAGGCAAAAGAAGGATGGATTGAACATTAGTCGGTTATAAATAAATGAGAAGTATAAGAGTCTCTCCCACCCTAGTTGTCTCTATTTACTAAGATTTGATCATAAGTTTACACGAAGAAGGATTTTATGTAGCAAAAGCTTTTGGTTGTATGAGGGATAATTTGAGTTGACGCTGCTTGACCCAAAATATAGATCTTGGTTCAACCAATTAGATTTAAATAAATATGAGTCAATCTAACTAATTTTAATATCCAAAAAATGAGATAATTAAGTTTGTAATAAAGTAATATGTGTATGTTAGGTCCTATGATAATAAATACGAACAATACCAACGATATTTAATGATTCTGAGGGAGTGGGATAACATTAACTAACAACAAATGACAATGGATGGTATTTATGTAAATAAGAACATGATCACCCGAAAAAGGGTGAGATTTGTTGATATTCCTTCTGACAATGATGAATGATTGATAAGCCTTTGAACATTCGGGTTGTTCTTGGATTGAGTGAAAAAGTTAGGCAAGAATCTTAGTAAAAATGTATTTTTCATGTGTTTTCAATTGAGTCAGATTCTCTCAATAAAGTCAATGTATTTTCTTACAAGTGAATATCTTATGTCCCTTATCATTGTGTCTCTTTTTATTTATAGGGAACATATTCCCAGAAATCCTAATAGTACATGTGTAGAGAATATCCACTAGAATATTCTCTTTAGTGTCCTATCTTAAAACTAGTTGTTATAACTCTGTCTAAGATGCTCGACCTCGCCCTTGATCCATGATAACTTCACGACCTTGGTCTTCGTTGACTCTTTAACCGCACCCTTCATTGCCCTAAGGCCACTTCGACATGGGGCAGATCTTTGTGGAAACTTTACTGATAGCACGTAGTGGATGATGAGGGCTATCGTGATGCTGATGTGGCTTGCATATATCAAATATATTTTTTGACTCATACAGTTAGTCATGAGAAAAGTCAAGTATTAACATTCTTTTTCCATTACTCAAAAGATATTCATTTATGATTCCCAAAATGATTACCAGTTTATAGATGTAACGAAAAAATATGCTTGCCAGTACCAACATTTCTAGTTTAATTTCCAACATCAAACACCACCCACAGCCTGTCTACGAAGCCTCTAAGTACAACAGGAGAGAAGTATGGAAGTGTCGGCGACAAGGACCCCGCTATACCTCAAAATGTAAAGTACAACGTCAAATGACATGAAGCCCGGAACATAGTTGAGCTCACCAAGATCTGCTGAACAGAGAGTGACTGCTAACGAGGACCAAAACCTCCGCTAACAAACCACCTGTATCCATTGAAGATGCAGTGCCCCTGGCAAAAAAGACGTTAGAACATATGGAATAGTACTAGTATGTAAAGCTAAATGTCCTCTTTCGAAATAAAATCCCAGTATAAGAAAGGGAAAACCATGGAATCAACAAACAACAATCAATGATATCCAAATGCCAAGTTTAAAACGTAACAATTTTCAAAATACGAATATTAATATATATTTTTGGTTGGGAGATCATTAGCACCGATATACCATCGTATGTTTAGCACGGAGTCCGATCACGCCCGTTCGGATAGGTCATATCCCTACGAACAAAGTGATTTGACACGTGGTGCGGAAAAAAGGTGTTATCAAGAGTAGTACTGCCATGTGCACAACATGGCGCCCGTTCACCACCCGACCGGCTAGGTCGTCTCCCCACATGTGCCATGTGATTTGACATCAAGTCCACCGCTATCAACAATCTCATCCCAATTAAGGGGAATAATCACAATCACATCAATATTTCAATCTCTTCCAAAATAAGGGGAATAATCATAATCCACTACTACACCGGTACATGTAGTTTCAGGTATGGGCCTTACGACCCATCCTTCATCGGTTTGCTAATGATACTCCCAAAAATATTTTGTTTTGCATATAAGGGAAACAAAAGTACAAATATATTTTATATACACCTCATTATCTTCCACATTATAAATATCTTCATTAGCACTTTCAACCATTCACAACATTATTATTTCCTTGGCTCTCTTGGCCATGCTTATGATTCTTCATTCTTGGCACGTTGGTCGTATTTAGTATTTCATATTTTTATTTCTTTACTTTCAAGGATCCTCATCACAAATATCAACATATAAGATATTTCGAAAATCACAACTTCAAGTTCATTAGTAATTAAGACTTTAAACACAATGAATTTTTTTCCAAGAAATGGAGTAAAATGGTTGGCAATCGAAGAATAAGTTAAAATCATAAACGAGTAACACATCATTTAATGTTGAAATACTTTTCCATAAAAGGAAAATACACAAATTCAACTTATGAACATATAAGAGCTCAAAATACATTGAAAATACTCACAAAACATAACATTAGTTAAAACAACCACATTTGTGCATAAGTATAACTTTCATTATTGGCACGGTGGCCACGCTTTACATTTCTTACCCCCTTATTTCGCTTTCAAGCATACTTGTAGATTATCAACATCAAGGCATTTCAATACAAGACTTTAGGTACACATATAAGCAATTGGAGTTTTAGGCACTGCTGTATTCTTTCCAAGTTAAGCATAATGAACTTTCATTTGAAGCACGACTCAAAGCCATAACATTTAGATACACAACCCATACTTTGAACACATTCTCATATAGTAACATAATATGACAAGAGCATTTATAATACATATTTAACACATATCTTTTGACACAAAGCTTACTCGGAATAGTCAAGTTATAATGAACAACTTGGGATTTACAAGGACATCATGGGATTCAATTTTACGAGAGCAGTTTAGCCAACATGCCTCAATTCCTCCCCTTAATAATACTAAAATAATCCACTATACTAAGAAACTTCAATCTACAATAACAATATCCAATTGGACCAATATTAGTAACAAATTGCAAGTTTTAGGCTATTTAGGCATTTTATCAAACACTTAGAGTGCATAACATTCTACTACCTCTAGTAATAGTGTTTCTCCATCCAAAAATCCCTCACTCCCACTAACAAGAAATACTACAACATCCTTGATCTATTAACTGCATTCTTTAGCTCCATTACAATTATCAATGAACTCGCATCCACCCAATTTTACTAATTAACTCATTACAAAATCTCTACAACACCCACTAATTTAGGTTTGGCATTTATGGATTTACCATGCCATAAGTTCTAATGCTTATTTCTTGCTCATATATTCACTAACAACCCATGCATGTAGGTTTAAGGGTGAAGAATTACCTCTTGTAGCCCAAATCTTGAAAGTCAACTTTTGGGGTGTTCTTGAGATTTTGAATAAATCCTATGGAATCCACGACAAAACCCTATTATAACTAGTGATTTAGAAGTGGAATCATTATAAAAAACACTCTTAGAAACTAACCTTAAGTGTGTATAAAAATCCTTGGTCGGATCGGAGATGGAGAGAAATGCTCTAGCCTTGAAATCCTTTTGTTTTTGTCTCTCCCTGCTCATGTATATTTATATTGCAGAGGACCTCGCAGTGGGCACGCAGCGTGCTCATAACGTGAGCTATCAATGCTCATGCAACATTTCCTAGCGCGCGTTGAGGTGGTTTGTTCCTTGCAACCATGTTTTATTTTCGTGTGCTGAGCGCGCGTTAGGGCCTAAATGTGTTGTTTTTGCCAATTTCAACCAACTTTTCAAGCCTATTGTTTTTACTTTCTTTTGATATTTTGACGCACCCAACCATCTCAACTTGAACTATATATACATTTCCATGTTCCGGTCACCACCATCCCCTAGTGTGGGTCTGCACGAACTCCGAGAATGCGATATTACCCTCTTAATCTTATATAAATATCCCGAGTAAACTACAAAATTTACGGGGATTTAAACCTTGATTGGTTCTGTATTTTCAATCTTCTTGCTAATCATGACAAGTCATTTCGATTCTGGTGCCCCCAAATCTTATAAATAGGGGTGGCTCATTTAATTTGAAACTTTTCCCACACTCCTTTCCAAGCAGAAATTCTCTTTCTCCCTTGTAGAAACTTTTAAGCCATCTCTTCCCTTGGTAGGTAACCTCTTCACTACCGCCGACACCGTGGTTATTTTGTCTATGATTGTTCCCTTAGCTGATTTCTTCCTTTCTAATTTTTCTCTAGGGTCGTTTAGAGGGTCTACGAGGAGGAGGTGGCCCTTGTGACCTCATTCCGGAAGATGAGGGTTACTACGCCTTCAGTCTCCTCCCCCGCCCCCGCCCCCGCCTTGGACATTACCCCTCATACCTTTGTCCCAATTCCAACCGTCGCCGCTTCTGCCTCCGTTCTTGTTCCGGCCGTTGCGGCTTCTGTCCCTTCTCTATTTTTACTTATTGACGATAACGATAAACATTCACCTAGTGAAAAGGATCTCCAACCTCGAAAAAGGAGGTCTATGGACGTGGGTGGTGAGGTTCCTTTAGTCGTTGATGCAGCGGAAGGGCACTTCATATTGCGCTAGACAACGATGATTTTTGTGAATGATGATGTTGAACCAAGTCTTGAGGCTCCAAGACCAGTGGAAGCGGACATAGGCCTGTCTCTGTATTTCGAAGTATGGAAACTAAGGAGGCGGCTACTGGCGACCATGAACTTTTGAGGCAAGAGGAGGCTTCAACCTCTCGAACAGTCGTGGACGTCTCTTTGCCTAATGAGGATAAGGAAAAAGTGTCGTTGAAGAGGGCGATGAGTCAGGTTCTGACGTCAACATGGACAATCAATCGACGAGGGGCTTACCCAACTCGAGGTAAGATTAGAGGGGGGTTCGAGGATTATCATGATCCTGATGGACCGTGACTTGTTAGTGAACACTGAGGAGGTAGTCCCTGCCCTCGGTCCCCTCTGTTCCGATGTAGAGGGTAAGGCCCTTAAGGAGATCAACGATAGTGCCCTGTCGAAAAGCATTGCCGGTCTCGCTCTCAGGGTAAGTGTTTGTTATATGAACCTTTCCTAAAGTTTAGAACATTCTAAGTTCTAACTTTTTTCCTCTGGTTTGTAGTCGGTGATTCTGGAAATTGAGAGCGCCTGCAGGGAGAAAAGGCGTAAAGATATCTCTATGAAGCTAAATATGAAATACATTGAGTACCGTGATAAGTGTCGAGATATTTGAAATCAGCTTCATGAGGGCGGTGATGTGCAGGATTTAAGGGAAGATTTGAAGAAAAGGGACGAGGAGATGGTACAGACCATAGAGAAGTTGTAACGATCTGACCGGTCATTTTGCTTTCTAGAACCCCGTACCCTTAAATAATACTCTCCATACTTGCTTTTACTGATTTATGACTTTCGGGGATGGTTTGTTCGGGATTTGAAAGAGTTTGGGTTGGAGTCGGAACACTTGGTTCCTTAAGGTTGGCTTAAAAGGTCAAGTTTGACTTCGGTCAACATTGTGAGTAAACGACCTCGAAATCGGTATTTGACGGTTCCAAAAGGTTCGTATTATGATTTCGGACTTGGGCGTATGTTTGGAACGGGTTTCGGATGACCCGGGAGCATTTCAGCGCCAAATAGTGAAAGTTTGATTCTTGAAGGTTTTAGAAGTCCTATAAATGTGGTTTGGAATGCGTTTTGGTGATATCGAGGTCATAACATAATTTCGATACCGGAAATAGTTACACAATGTCATTTAAGACTTGCACGCAAAATTTGGTATCATTCTGAGTAGTATAAGTACGTTTCGGCACGTTGGAGGTAGATTGAAGAACTTAAAGTTCATAAGTTTGATTCAATTGGTTTAGGGTGTGATTCTTAGTTTTAATGTTATTTCGGGCGTTCCGAAGGTTCGAGCGAGTCCATTTTATGGTTTTGAACTTGTTGGTATGTTTGGACGGGGCCTCGGGACCCCAGATGCCATTCAGACGTCGCGCAGGTCAAATTCTAGCTCAAAATGAGCTGCTGGTGCACTAGTTCTGGTGTGACCACACCTGCGTTTGGGCAGTCGCAGGTGCGAGCTCGCAGATGAGGGTCAATCCTCGCAAATGTGGCCCAAGAGCGGAGACCACGTTCCACAGATGCGGCCCTTTTTCCGCAGAAGCGGAACCGCATGTGCGCAGGTGCGATCCTAGCCGGTCCTGCCCCTTTCCGCAGATGCGGATAATGGTCCGGAGAAGCGAGACCCGCTGCAGGTGCGAAAGTCACTGAAGGCAGTGGCCTTCATTTAATACGGGAGTTTGTCATTTTTGACTCACTTCACTCAATACTTGGGCAATTTGGGAGCTTCAAAAGGGGAGATTTCAACCTAGCTTTGTGAGGTAAGTAATTCCTACATCATGTGAGTTTAATACATAGTTTATGGGTGCATTACAACATGTACATTAGTAAAAATTATGGGTTTAGAGTGAAACCTAAGGTTTTGATAAAAATAAGATTTAACCACGAAATTTGTTATGGAATCTAGTAAGAACTACATATTCTTGATCCTAAGGTTATAGGTAATGATTTTCTTCAAAACATTTCCGGAATCCGGGCACGTGGGCCCGGGAGAATTTTGGGAATCTTGTAATTTGGGTTGGGTAATCACTCTAATAGAGGAAGTGTGAACTTTAGAACTTATATTGATTAGTTTTTATCTTATTTGGATAGTTTTGAATTAGTCCGGCTCCAGTTTGAGGATTGAGAGCATTCTTGAGCTCGAGAGTAAGCTTTGGGGCAAGGTAAGTCTCCTTTGTAACCTTGTAAGAGGGAATTATCCCAGTAGGCGAAATAATTGAATATGTGTTTCTAATTGTGGGGGCTATGTACGCACGAGGTGACGAGAGTCCGTGTGTAGCTACTATCATGCAAAGTCCGGGTAGTCTATGACCCAAAAGCATGCTTTACTTGCCATTCTTGAAACTTTATTGTCAAACTAAATTGTTTAAATTATATCGAACTTGGTAAATGAATTTCTAAAAGGTTAAACATCATTTTCTTAATCGTTAAAGAGAAGTTGACATTTTCTTGAGTAATTGTTTTCTTGATGAATTTTTGATTGACTGTTTGATGTGTTTATTTATATTTGACCGTATCACATGTATGATTCGCGAGCGGGGTAATAGATGAATCTATGGTTCGCGCCGTTCGACCCTTCGGCAGTGCACATTTTATTATTTTGTTGGATCAGGCCATACGTCCTCGGCATTATATGCGCATGCGCTTTGCTTGGCACTTTCTATGATTTGAATTGCTTTAAATGCCTTGAAATACGAATTATTAACTGAAATGATGGAAATTGAAATTTACACTTATGGAAAGACTTGTCACTGCCCGTTATTATCTGTTATTTTTTCTTGATATCCATAATTATCCTCTTGCTTAGTTATATTGTTTTGGCCCTAGTGAGTGTTAAGTCAACCCCTCGTCACTACTTCTTCGAGGTTAGACTGGATACTTACTAGGCACATATTGTTTATGTACTCATACTATGCTTACGTACTTAATTGTACAAGATCTGAGGTAGGTGCATCTAGCTACCCGTCCGGAGCGTGTTCTTGATACTTGACCGAGATTCCACGGTGAGCTGCTCCCTTCTGATGCCATTCAACAGCGTGTTGGAGTCTCTCTTTTGCTACTTACTGTCTATTCTATTTCAGGAAGTAGGGTAGATATATATTCTTTTGTACATTCTACTAGGTGCCCACATACCTGTGACACTAGTTCCTAGGACACACCTTAGTAGACTATTCTTTTGGGATGCAATCACTTAATTATGACTTCTTTTGGTCATTTCAGTTTTAAATTGCCTAAATTATCCGTTATTATCGAATGCTTTAAATTTAAGTTGTAAATGTTGGAAATGTTTTGGTAAAATATATGGAACCCATTAGTTGAATAGTGTTAGCTTGCCTAACATCGGTGTTGTGCTCCATCGCGACCTAAAGTGGAGATTGGGTCGTGACTGTCACGTCCCAAAAACTGAGGGACGAGACCGGCGCCTAACCAGGTGAACCCGGTCAAGCGGACCTGGATTGCCTTTCCTACCCAACGCGCTCCCCCGTATATACAATGCACCATATTTCATATGAAATAGCAACTTAGGATTTAAGCATGGATTTACAAACTTAAGTTCATTTCTCTTTTAGAATTTCAACAGTTGATTCCAAAAACATACACAATACATACATAACTTTCCAATATGGACCACGATTCCGAATACGTACAGTTACTTCCCAAAATACATATATACACCCACATCATGTCTACGGAGCCTCTACGAATACTCGGAGTTCATACAATACTTGCCGGCAACAAGGCCACGGCTATACCTTACAATACATAACAAACTCAAAACAGATGACATGAAATGCTCACGGCCCCGGGAGAAAGTGGGGCTCACCAATACTGCTAAAAAATGAGGAGGAGGCACCACTAACGGCGAGCTGAGCTACCTGCTATGGACCCACCTACATCCATATAAAAGATGTAGCGCCCCCGGCAAAAGGGACGTTAGTACTGTGGAATAGTACTAGTATGTATGAGCAAACTTTACTCAAAGTAAAATCAAGAGATGCACAGATAGAAAGCAGTTAAAGGGACCAACACATAGTGCACAGTGATACAAAAACAAATACAATTGAGAGTCTCACAGATTCTTATTTCAACACAATCACATCCTGCGCTTGTTCCTTCTCAATAATCCACCCTTATTACTCCCTGTTGCGGCGCGCAACCCGATCCCACCGGACAATTACATTTCAACTTTATTACATTCTGTTGCAGCGTGCAACCCGATCCCACCGTACAATTTACACTCCACCCTTGTTACCTCTCCACCCTTATTACTTCATGTTGCGGCGTGCAACCTGATCCCACCGTACAATTTACACTTCACCCTTGTTACCTCTCTACCCTTATTATTTCGTGTTGTGGCGTGCAACCCGATCCCACCGTACAAATTACATTTCATAGCAAACAATAACAGCCCACAATTCAATCACAGGGCTTCATATCATCAAGAGCACAATTTTCATAACACCCAAACAATCATGTGTTCACAATAGTCTTTATCATCCATTAATTCAACCACAAAGATTCTCATCAACAAGAATATAAATTCATTACAACCAACGATCCATATGAAGTTAAGCCACAAAAAACCTTGCCAACAATGAGTCATATACGATATTTTCATGGTCATTTAGTTCAATTAGATCGATTCACAACTCTCTTTCATCACTTGTTACACAACCCTTATCACTTAGATATATTTACACATTTGAGTTCATTACCATTCTTTCATACCAACATACTCTAGCATTTAATGAACCTTGCACATGATAGAGTAATCACAGAGAAATCACCTTTCACAATTTCAATTATCACAATAGTCGACTAAGAAAATCAAAGAATGAAATCTCACACCTCAACACAACCGGGAAATAAATTCACATATACTCAGCAAGAAGCTCATACCGAAAGTTCGGACACCAACAAAGTGACTCTACAAAGATTAAAGTTAGCCATACATACCTCGAGTCGTCCCCTTTTTAATTTCTATCACAATTCACAGGACCGTCTAGCACCGTCAATATATTCCACAATGTGACATATATCACTTAGAGTTAGGAATCTTGTACTCAATTGAGCATTTTATCAAACACTATGTGACCCCTTAGACTACTAACCCCCTTTTTGAGAATAATTACTCAAACTTGTTTTTCCCTTTACTAGATTACAGAATTTAACTCACATGCATGCAATATTTCAAATTTTATTTTCAAGGACCAACCTATGTGTGTTTTTATTCTTACCCAAAATCTGAGAAATTGAGGAAATAGGGTGAAGACTTACCTCTTTGAGCGAAGAAGATGACAATAACTCGATAATTTCCGGGCTTGAGTGATTTTGGAAAATCAAATTGGATGATGTTGAAACCTTCTCTCTCAAGAACTCTCTTTTTCTCTCTCTATTTTTGGTCAGAAAATCATTAAAAATGAAGTGAAGGGTTGTTTTATAAAATAAGGGGTCAGGTTTTAAATTTAGAAAATAGGAGCCCCGACACAGAAATGCGGTCAGGAATGCGATCGTATTCCTGCTATGCGGTCCGCATTCCTGTCGCATAGTTGGCCTTCAAATGGGCCAAAATGGGAACCACACTGCCCAAGTATGCTATCCGCATACCTGTTATGCAATTTCATAGTGCTTCACATAACCTCCCTCGCAAAAACCATGGGGCAAGAATGTGACAACTATGCGGTCCGCATACCCAAAATGCGATCGCATTCTAGGCCGCATAGTTGTCCTCAATTTGGACAGTAGCCTGTCCAGGTATGCGATCACTATGTGGTCCGCATACCTGTTATGCGATCGCATAGTGCATCGCATAACGTGCAATTTCTGAAAAATTTAATCTTTCAAGTTCTGGGATACTTTCTATTCAAGATAGGACCATTTTAAGAATTTCTACAGTTATAACATCACAGGGACCTATTCGGGCATTATTTTAGACATCGAAATTTTACGGGTCTTTACAGTGACAACATGGTATTAGAGCACTGAGTTCACATAGGTCTCACAAGTAATGGGCAAACCTATAGAGTCTTACGGATTGGTATGGAGACGTTTGTACTTATTTTCGGGAGGCTATAGGGTGTTAGGAAACTACTCTTTATACATCCTCTATTGTGTAGTTGATGGTATACTAAATTTCATTCTTCTATTCTCTCACAGATGGTAAGGACGTGTACGGCTGACGTTCCATACCCGAGAGGAGCTGCTCCCCTCATTGCTAGAGGTCGAGGAAGAGGTCGGGGAGGGCACCGGCTCGAGGTAGGGGACGAGGGTGTCCCAGAGCTGCCCAAATTTCACCACCAGCGGATCTAGTAGAGGATCCTGTTATAGAGGAGCAGAGCGAGGTGCCTGCAGCAGATCCTGCCTCGGTGGATTTCATAACAGTGCCGGGATTTCAGGAGATTATGGGTCGTATGATGTGGTTCATGGATACTATGACTCAGGCTGGTTTATTTCCAGCGGACCCGGCCACATCTCAGGCAGGAGAGGGAGCCCAGACCCCTACTTCCCAGGCCCCTGGACATGCATCTGTGGTATATCATACTCCGAGTGCACTACCCGCAGATGGGACCCAGCCAGTTGCAGAAGTAGCACCTAAGCCCAGACCAGTTGCAAATGGTGATCCGAAGAAGTTATTGGACAAATGGAATAGGATACACCCCCCTATCTTCGGAGCTGAGCGTCATGAGGATGGTCAGGGTTTCATTGATAGGTGCAGGGACAAACTGCATAACATGAGGATATTGGAGTCTCATGGGGTTGACTTCACTACTTCCAGGTGGAGGGCAGGGCCTGTAGATGGTGTTGATACCCAATTTTTCCTCAAACTATTTTGAAACTTGCATATATACTTTCAAAATCACTCTTTACAGTAATTGGTATTTTTCCCACAATTTTTTCGTATTTTTATCAAATTATTTTCCTGTTTATTTAACACTTTATATTCCATAATTATTCATAAATGATGTTATTTCAAATCATTTTCTTGCTCAATATGTTATTTATGTACTATTTAATTCCCTTAGGATTTTATTATTTCACAAATTAGCCAATATTAGCATTATTTAGTTAATTTCAACAGTTTTTGCGATTATAGCACAAATATACATTTTTACCATTTTAAAATCAATAAATGATCATTTATATTTTTATATGTATTAGTGAATCGCCTTAATTTCATTTATTTGGTCTCAATTTCATTTTTTATTATTATTAGCTATTTTAATTAATTAATTATCTTATTTAATAGGACATTTAACGTTTAGCCCATTTTTATTTAAATTATAGACAATTTTAAACCAACCCCAACCTGACCCAAAACCCATTCTCCAACCCAACCCAAACTCATTCCTACCTGGCCCCACCACACGCCCGATCTGAACCGTTGATCATATGAGATCAACGGTCTAGATCTAAGTTACCATAATTAAACTCAACCACTACCCCCTCTGACCCCTTCTTCCCTCAACACGCATTCTCTCTCTATCTCTCTCTGTTACTCTCTAGTTCTCTCTAGAAGCCTCATTTGGCTTCTCTCCTCCGATGGAGTCCGGTCATCTTCTCCGGTTGGTTCTCTCACCAGAAACCATGGATCCTCATTATCTCATGGCTATTTGTCCACCTTGCACCGGTACAGTGATACCCTAGAGCCCTCAGGTGAACCTGGAGCGGTTCACTCACCTCTCAGGACCCCTCATGCCACTTTCCGACCTCCCCGGGCCGTCTGAGTAAGAGCTACAACCTTTCCAGCTTAAGCCGGTGACGTCTTTGAGGTTTTTCCTACTTCTCTGGGTTCCTCGAAACCCTAACTCCTATATCTTTTTAATTTCTTCTATATCTGCCTTAGATCTACGGTATTACTAAGATTTTCTACGCGTTTCTTTGAAATAAAATGCTTTTCTACATTGAACAGTCTTCATCTTCAAACTAGGGTTTCATAACCCCTTTTTAAAACGGCTTTTCCTTCCGATTTTTGTATTATCTTACGATTTCACTATGTTCAAATGTTTATTTAAGTTTTTATCTTCATCTGAGTTACTATGTCAAAACCCTAATTTTCTTAGCCCTAATCCCGAGTATCCGAGTCTGTCTTTCATAATATGTTTGCTTAATCCGTCTGTGTGCTTGTTTCACATAAATATTCTGAGTTTATGTGATTTCATCCCATTCCGTTCATCAGGGTTTCTGGTTCTTTGTTGCTCCCGTTTATATTATGTTTGTTCTATTGATTCCTTTAATCATTTAGCATGTTCGATTTTGAATCCTAGACTTTATGTGATTCTTTTACCTTACTGTGCCTATTAGGGTTTCCGAGTTGATTCCTTTTTCCTATCATGTGTTTGCTATCTGTGTTAATTTCCCTTAGTTAATGCTACTTTTTTTTGAATCCCTAATTTCCTGTAATTGATACCTTTCACCAATCTTTTGTGATGATTTCCTTACTGATTTCAACCAGTAAAATATTTTCTTGCCTTATTCTATGGTCGACTATGTTACCAGCTGACTCCTAATTACTTTCCTTAATTAGAATTTACTGAACCTGGCTTCTATTACATGTTCTGTACTTGTGTGATACCAAAATTGTTTCCTTATATACTATATTCAGTTTTGCATGATTTCCTTCTTTATTTATTACTTGCATATTACCGTTTGAAGTAACTCCTTAATTAAGGACTAATTATGTTGATGTGATTATAATTGGTACATAATTCCATAATTTACTGCGTAACTATGACTCTTGCCTTATTTTCTACATAGTTTCAGACCATATATACTTCTAGTCTTTCCGTAACAAAAAAGAACAGACATACTGTTCTAAGCTCTCTCCTGCAGACACACATACACTCTCTTTCTTCTCTTGCTATCTACTTGCAACTCAGTCGGCTGCAAGCCAAGACTGAGTGATTCTATTGTGTTATTGCTCTGCTGCTCTCCTATTCTGTTGCATCTACACACTACTACTCTGTTGTTCTTCACATTACAGTTCTTCATTCTGCATTCAGTCCTTCATTCAAAACTGGTATATTTTCCAGTTTATGTTTATAGCACCCAAAACAATATGTTTCTGTTTGTATTACGATTCCTTTTGTTCCTCTTATGCTTCTATTTGTGGTTCTGTTGCTTGCACTGCATTTAGCCTATTTACTATGTCCATATGATCTCCCTTTCCCTTTAGTTCAACATGTCTATTGCTTTCTCATCTGTTTCACTATGATGCTGCCTTACCCTTGACTCCTGACACTATAAGCATGCATTCCTGATACTTAGTCGCTATACCCCTCAATTTGATGCTATTTCGGATCCTAGCTTGAATACTCTGTGATGAAATAAGCTATAACTGTTTAGGTCCTGTAATACTACTCTAAGGTCTACTTGTGTGCAAATCTGCTTCCACTATGTGACTTATTTGTCCCTAGTTCCCATATCCCTGACTGTGTTTGTTTCCTAAACTGTGTGTGTTCGTCAGCTGTTGATTGTCTTGTTTCTTTTCCTCCTCAAACTTGTTTTTAATAAGAGCGAACTCTCATGTTGTTATTCAAGGCTTATTTCAAAACATTTATTTCAGAAAACTATTTCCAACTCAACTCTTTTTAAAACTATGAGCACATCTCACCACTCCTAGTTTCTAAGTTCTGCCCTCTTCGTGTGAGCACTGCCTTGGGAACCATTTGAGTACCCATTGAACTCTGACACACAAGGTTGGCATTCCCACACTGCATTTACTCATTCCTGGCTAGGGTACCTGGGTGGGAGCACTGCTTGGGATCCTCTGAGGTCCTTAGGAACTCTGACACACCTAGGTTATAAAAGGTCATGGCATATGGAATTGTTGGATCTAAGGATTTTGGCTTATTGTTAGGCTCCCTATAGTGTAACTTCTTAATTTCCTTATTTACTTATGAAATTTGTGCAATGCTGGTCTGTAATAATTAATTGTAAAAAATGATTCTGGGGCTGGATAGTGAAATGGGTGGGGTATGCATGCTTAGTATAGATACGGGTAGAAACCATGCTTATAGTTTGCTTTCATATATGCGCAATAACCACCATGCTTAGGAATACCTGTCGTACATGCATTAGATATCATGATAATTAGGTCCCTTCATGTCAGCATCTCATCATACTTATATCCACTTAGAAATCATGTTTATAGTTGGATAACAACAGAAAAATGGCTGTCATAATATTATTGTTTCAGCATTATCGCAATTGTTTCATTTAGAAATCCTGTTTTAGGCTAAATAACTAATTATTGTCAAATTTTTCATCTTAGAAATCATGTCCCCTTAGGATTTCATTCTCAGTATGCTCATGTTATCTATGCCAAAATCATGTGTTAAAATAAATAGCTGCTACGAATACCTAGAAATCATGTATTAGGTTTCAATAACTTAACAAGGAATTACATCTCTGTATGTTCTGTTTTTAGTCAAAAACATGTTAATGAATCTCGCTAAAAATAGATTCCGATTATGAAAGCTCTCATGCATCTAGAACAACATGTATAGGTTTGCATACTCAACACCCTGCCTGCATTTAGATATCATGTTTTGTAGGACCTGCATTCATACTCGTTTAAATACTCACCCCTTTTATCTTGGTTAAATACAGACTCATCATTGTCTAACTACTATTTTCTGAAAAATCTAAAACAGTGTAACTGGAGTGGTTTAATATGCCTAGGCAAGTCTTAGGTATTAAACTTATTAAAACAGGATATCTACCTTCTTTCTGTGTGCTGTTTGGTCAATAATAGGTCGGGATCGATCGTCTGAAATTCGTAGAGATCCTTGATCACGCTCAACTATGTCTTCTATAAAGACTAAACGGGCATTGCAAACATAAATCTGGGGTATTAAGCCCAAAGTCGATCCCACGGAGAATTGAACGTATCAATTGATTTT
>ML311181.1:0-23728 GCA_005239505.1 Nicotiana paniculata
AAAGGAGATAAAGGAGAGAAGAATTAATTAATGTGTTGGATCAATATCTTATTGATCACATATCTTTCTTTATTATCTTTAGGTTATTTGATAAAAATAAATAATTGTTTTAAGTAGCTGTCGTTGGTAGTGATGTAATTTAATTTGATTCGGTTTATCATGAAATAAAATTCATTTTTATATGTATTATTGTTTTTTCTTGTATGATTTGTTGGTATTTTATGTTGATTGTTCTCCATTTCTATCGTTAACNAAAGATAGAGAGTAAGGACACTAAGGAAACAACATATCCTATAATTTGTTTCAAAATTAAAGAATGAAAAAATAATGTTTAGTATTGCTTTGTGTAACTTCCTTTCATATAGTTCGATGTAAATTAACTGCATCGTCTTAACTTTCAAACAATTAACTGTAAAATAAAATATCTAGCTTATTTTACAAGTATAAATAATGCAATAGTGTTAATGTTACTATGGAATATAAATTAACTGCATCGTCTTAACTTTCAAACAATTAAAAATAATAATTTTTAAAAAATATTATCAAATTGCATATTTTACCTCCTTAAAAGTAAATACGCAATAAATTTTATCAACACCGAATTTAAAATGTTACTCCTTCATGAATAAATGTAACATTAGTTTTAAATTGTAATATGATAAATGTATGATAATTTTGAGAGACACAAAAATCTATCAAGTAAAGATATAAATTTTAATTATCTATTTTTCAAAAAAATATTCAAATGAGCGTAAGCCTCACAGAACTAAACTTCACACATGAGCCTCAAAGGCATTTTGATGGTGCCTTGCCCCGAGACGAGTCTCAGAAAATCCTTTAAAAATATTGTTTACCGCAAGATAGTATGAATAAAATTGTAAAGTAAGTTGTCAACTATAGCAATGTTGGAGTTCCGCTTGAAAGCCGCTTTAATATTGGCGGGCAAAGCAAAAAATCTCTACTTCAATGTCATATCATCTAGGATCTCCATAATGGCTTTTCTTATGTAATTCTTGTATGCATCAATTGATTCTTCAAATCCCCTCTTCAACTTCTTCCAGATCATAGTGAACATTTGGACATAAGAATTGTAGAGCTCGAGAAAAAAGTATTTTGTTTTTTCAAGTGAAAATGGTGTATGAGAATTAAAGTTGTATTTGGACATGATTATAATTATGGCTTGTTTTTAAATCTTTGTGAGTGATCTGAAATAAAAAGTTTGAAAAATAGTATTGTTGGCCTAAGTGAAGGATGATTGACAACGGAACTCAAGCATGAAACAGGTCTATACATTGTGTACGCAGAGAGGGAAGATTCGAGCACAAGGCATGCACGTGAAGAAAATAAGCTTAAGTGGTTATAACTGATATCTCCTGAACGAAAATGTTGAACATAACTAGAACTCTTCCACTAAGGAAGAGTATAGCATTAAAACTCTAGTTATTTCCTATTCTACTAACTCTATATATTTCAAGGTGTTCTCATTTTATAGGTACACAAAAACACTGAAGTTAAACGTGAGTTAAGAGCAAAATAGCAAGGCATTTTGCAAGCAATTCTCGTGTGATTCAAGTGTGTGAACGTGAAGCTACATGAACCAGATAGAAGAACCAGTTCCAAGTATCCGTCTTTTATTCTAGTTTTATTATAGTAGAGCTTTTGAGTGGTACCTTTTAGCTTTATCTAGAAGCAATTGTACTAGGTACTTTGAGTGTAGTATTCAAGTTAGAGTTAACTTGAAGTTGTCGCAACAACTAGATGCTGGTTTCCATAAAGGATTAGAGGTAATCCTTAGGTTTACAAAGATTTTTGTAAATGTTATTTTTGGCTCAGTGATTTCGTGAAGTGTTGGAAAAAATCCTAATGAGTAGCAGGTCATGGTTTTGTCATCTTTTGAGCCAAGTGTTTTTTACGTAAAAAAGCTTGTGTTCTTTACTTTCTGCATTTCTTATTCTGCAACAGTAGTATAAGAAACACATAGAATAACCAGGTCCTTCTATAATATGTTCACGCGAAAAATTGGAGACAACACAAATCACCCCCCCCCGCCCCCTTATGNTTATTCTTGAAGAGACTAACACCGTAGGAGAATATCAAGATGAGTGCACCACCTGGAAATTGTGAAGGGCAATCCATGTAAAAATTTATATATTTTCTCAACTTCTAGTTTTTTAATCTCATATAAAGAGTACAAATCTTCGTACGCTTAATTATTAAAATGGTAAAAAGATAACCTTTTTTTCCCGTTAGAAAATAATTTCTATCTTTACAATAAATAAAATCTCATAAACTTTCTCATATTATGTGTATAATTTAAAGCATATTCGAAAGTAGTAATATTAATACCCATATAAAATCATATTTTTCAAACTTATTTTTACAAAAATGTTTCACTCAAAATACCGTATCAAATATATATAACGGTATCAAGATTGTTAAACTTACGGGGTCTTACAATAACATAGTCACAAATCCTTTACAACCTCATTAATGGTCTTAATCCCTTCAAGTTCATATAAATTACTACGGCTCATCATAATATTAAAGTACGGGACTTAACACAAACAATATCTGATAGATTATCTAAGAAATTTAATTCACTTTATCAAACTGTATCTCATATCTAACTTTCTAACCTTCCTCGTGACATTTTTAAATCCCCAATATACAATTATACCATTTTAGATAACTTACCAAATCAAATTCATTCATCTCTCAAACTATAAATTCCATTCTTTATAGTATTGACAATTCATTTCATCAAATTCTTTAAGTCACTAACACCATGACTAAGAAAACTTTCTTTTCGACTCTCACTATTAGAAATCCGGCAAAAACTAACTTAGAAAAACCGAAAAACTTTGGTCGGTCAAAAACTCGACCAAAGTTGGTCGGTTTTTCAAAATATTTTATTTTTTAATTTTTTTCACGAAACCGACCAACTTTTGGTTTTTTTTTTTTAAGCGCAAAAATGCGGAAAACTATTTTTGAGTCCCGCAAATTTTATTTTTCAAGAAACCGACCAATTTTGGTAAGTTTTTTAATTAAAATAAATAAAAATTAATATTAAAAAAATGACCACAATTGGTCGGTTAATTCGGCCTGTCATTTTAAAAAACCAACCAACTTTGGTCGGTAATTTTATTTTTTAACAAAAACCGACCAACTTTGGTCGGTTATTTTCGTGCGAAAATACAATTAAAGAGTATAAACCAAATAAAAGACAATCTTAAAATAAAATGCACCAATAGTCTAGTGATAGAATAGTATCGTACTACAGTACATACCCCGACTTCCCGGATGGTGAATCTTTTAATTAAATAATTAAAATAACGACCAACTTTTGTCGGGTTTTTTTTTGCAATATATATATATATATTTTTTGAATTTAATTCACCGAGAAACGTTGGTCGGTAATTTCCGATCAACTTTGGTCTGTAATTTCCGATCAACTTTGGTCGGTAATTTTCGACCAACTTTTGTCGGTATTCCTTTCCAACCGTCAAAATACCGTCTACACGTAAATGATCGTATTTTTGTCGATATTGGCCATAACCGACCAACTTTAGTCGATTTTTAGCGGATTTCTAGTAGTGTCTTGTTATATTCTAGCAGAGGCACATTCTTTATTCTAACACTAGGCCACACCTAATAGGCATATGGACTCTTGTTTTATTCTGCAGAGGCACATTCTTTATTTAACACTAGGCCACACCTAATAGGCGTAGCTTGTCAATGAAGTGGGTGAGAACCATGAGGTCTCAAGTTCAAATATTAGCAGAGGCAAAAACACTAGGGTGATTTTTGAAGAGGAGCCTTGGCGTAACTGGTAAAGTTGCTGCTATGTGACCTTGAGGTCACGGTTCAAGCCGTAGCAGGCTCTTGCAGAAATACAAGGTAAGGCTGCGTACAATAGATCCTTGTGGCCCGGCCCTTCCCAAGACCCCGCGCATAACGGGAGCTTTGTGCACCCGGCGACCCTTCTTGTTTTATTCTCCTTTTGCATTATTCTATTGTTACGCTATCTTTCGCCGAAACTAAAGTTGAAAGCACGGGTACCGAAAAACCTCATGTGACAAAAAGTGCTACTGTTCATTGGTCGCGACACGCTTTTCCATTTGTCCCACCACTACCTAAATGTAATAGTGGTGGCAATATTTTTCCGCCAATTCCTAGTAGTGATGTGCCAAAATTTCCCCTTCCACCGATTCCTCCAATTGCTTTTCCACCATTGTCTGGTTTTAAATTTCCTCCAATATTTCCTCCATTTTTTGAAACTCCTCCTAATGATGTGTCAAATGTGATAATGATAATGAGAAGAATTGATGATGAAAGAAGAGTTTTGAGTTTTATTAATTTGGTTGTAAGTATTGAGATTAATAAGAACGAAGCTTAATATTTATTTTTTCTGTTTTGGTGTGATTAGTTCTTCAAATATTAAGACTTTTAACTACCCTGTTTTGCTGCAGATTTTTATTCTAACCAGTCAACTTTAAATCACATTTTTCGTTTTGTTAACCGTTGGATCAGGCTAAGACTTTGACTAAGTATTCATAACATTTAGTCTTTGATTTCAATGGTGGAGATCGGATATGGAGGGTCGTAGCAGCTGATTTCGAACCTCGAACAACAACCTCATTTTTGTGGATTCTCCTCTTTCTTCAATTGATTAGTTGTTGCTCATCTTGCTATTGTTGCTCCGTGTTTGACACTTGTTGGTTAGCCAATTTGAAAAACTTTTGTAACTCTCTTATTGTTATAGTGGAGCTTTTTGGATCTTTGTTATCCCGTGGTCTTTACCTTCGGTTTGAAGGGGTTTCCACGTTAAAATTTGGTGTTCTTTATCTTCTTTATTTTTGGATTTGCCTCTTCCTCAACACAACAATGGTATAAGAGCTTTGGTTATATCCGGATTATTACGGAATGGAGGCTAATATGATCAAGATAGTATGTTTAAATGAGATAAATTATAATGTTTTGAGAAGCAAGATGAAAGACTTGTTGTTTGTGAAGAAGAGCATCTACCCGTTTTGCAGCTCATAAACCCAAGACTTTATCTGATGGAGATTTGGGTTTCGAGAACCAACAAACATATGTATATATACGATAATGGTTGAAGATAATGTTCGCAACCATATTGTGAATGAGACACATGCGGGATCATTGTGTAAAAAGCTAGAAACTCTTTATGATTCAAAAATTGGGAACAACAAGTTGTTCCTGCTAAAGAAATTGATCACGGGAAAGCGCCCTCTTTTTGTCATCCCTGCAGCTTTCTAGATTTTGTATTGAACGCATGGCGTAGCTAGGACCCTTCAAATTCTGTTTGAGCCTATGTTCAAGCCAAACCCACCCCCTACTTTACTAAGGCTGGAAATAATGCCCACCAAGTTCAGATAAAGGAATGCTTCCCCAACCATTAAAGGAAAGGCTCGACAAATGGAGGGAGGTGCGGCGGGGGAAGGAAGACGATGACCTTTAAATACAAGGAATTCAGCCCTATCCTTGAACACATAAATGATTTTCAGGGCGTCCTTGATCAGCTGTCTGGAGTGGGAGTTAATTTTGATGATTAGATACAAGGACTTTGGCTACTTAATACTCTTCCAGAATCTTGGAAACTCTTCGCGTTTCTTTGAAAATTCAGCTTCTGGAGGTAAGTTGACCATGGAATATGCCAAGAGTGGTGTATTGAACAAGGAAGTAAGAAAAGAATCTCAGGTTCATCCTCACAAGCAGATATCTTGGTTACAAAAGACGGGGGAAGAGATAGAACAAGAGGCTCGAGGAATAGAGGTAAAAGTAGAAGTAAGTCAAGGTCCAAATACCATAATATAACATGCAACCACTGTGGCAAGAAAGGACACTGTCACGGCCCAATTACAAAGTCGTGATGGAGCCTATCGTGTTACTAAGCCAGCCGACTCACTACCCAAACAATACTATATTTATTTTCAAAACTATTTACTTTCAAGCTATTTAGCGATAAAACTTTCATAAGAAATTTCAAAACAAAAAAAAATACAGAAATAAAGGCCCGACATCAGGTGTCACTAGTTAAGAGTATCTATAATATCTGTCTAACAATACCAGGACTAAAACAGTCTGGAAGTTCACTAAAAATAACTATAGGAAGATAGGAGGGATAAGAGAAGGACTGCGATCGCCATGCAGCTACCTTACTAACTCTGAGAATCTACTTAAGAAATAATCAACAGACTCAACCGAGTCTAGAAAATACCTGAATCTGCACACAAGATGGAGGGAGTAACGTGAGCACACCAACTCAATAAGTAACAATCATAAATAAAGGTTGAGTGCAGTGACAAGCAGTAAAATCACATAAAGTTCATAATATGAAGTCTCAGTGAAACAACAAATGCCAAATCAGTAATCAAGTCAAAATATCTCGTAAAGCTCCAGTTTTAATGGAAAACGTGTAAAAATATTTTCAACAGTTTCAATAGAGAATTAATATAAAAATATAGTGAAAATAATGATTTCATAAACAAGCCCCTCGGGCAAAATATCACTCATAAACAGCCCCTCGGGCAAGCCTCACAGTCACTCATGAATATCCCCTCGCGCATACCTCACCATCACTCATATATCCCCTCGGGCATGCCTCACCATCACTCGTCACTCGTCACTCGGCACTCGCACTAAATAGGTACATGCACTCACTGGGGGTGTGTACAGACTTCGGAGGGGCACTTTCAGCCCAAGCGCTATATATCAAGCCAAATCATGGAATCAAATCACTCAGGCCCTCGGCCTATCATATCCTCACAAATAAGGCCCTCGGCCTCACTCAGTCATAAACCTCACAAGCCACTCGAGCATTTCAGTAAAATCAAGGGACTCAGCCTAAAACAACTTTCATATACTTTAAATTAGAGTAATGAAATAGAATTAAACAGTACACCGGAAAAACCATGACTGAGGATATGCTTTCAAATCAAAACAGTGTGAGGATAGTAATAAAATACCCCTGAGGGTCCAAACAGTACAGGAACAAGGCCCCAAACATGGCATTCAGCCCAAGTTATAAGAATTATTTCTAAAACATATAGCTAGTATACGACCTTAAATCAAAATATGCAACTCTATAGTTGCTACAGGATGGACCAAGTAACAATTCCTAACGGTGCATGCCCACACACTTGTCACCTAGCATATGCGTCACCTCAGTATAGTGAAATAGTACGAAATTCTGGAGTTTCATACCCTCAGGTCTAGATTAACTATCGTTACATACCTCAAACTGGGCAAAACTCTACACCGCAATGCCCTTGCCGCTCTATTCAGCCACAAATTACCCCGAATCTATCCAAAATCAGTATATTATCATTAATATATGCTAAAGGAACGAACCCGGCATAAAAATTATCCAATTAAACCACAAATCCTGAAATTGGCCAAACACGACCATCGGGCACACGTCTCGGAATCCAAAAAAATTACAAAACGAGGAACCTTTTTCACTCACGAGTCCAACCATATCAAATTTTCTCGAATCCGATAACAAAATCCCATTCAAAACCCCAAAAATCCAACTCAAGAATTCTTCCTCATTTTCCTAAATTTTCCACCTCAAATCACAAATTAAATGATGAAATTAAAGGCATAATCATGGAGTTTGACCAAAATTAGATAGAAATCACTTACCCCATTCCATATGGTGAAAATTGTCTCAAAAAGCGCTTCAATCTGAGATACATAGCTTCAAATATGTAAAAAATGGCCGAAACCTCGATATATAACTTTTGCTATCACGACCCCAAATCCTAACCCGGCCGTGATGGCGCCTATCATGAAACTAGGCTAGCCAACAATCACATATTTACAGTTTCTTTCCAAAATCCCAACCAATTTCAAGCATTTCATAAAGTATATAGAATTTACTAAATCCATTAGGACAATAAATAGTTAAACAGTCCAACCAACCCCAAAACCTGGAGTCAACATGTCATGAGCATCTAAGAGAAATATGCCAAAAGGTATACTATTAATAATACAAAACCTCCGAACGAATAGCTAGATACAACAAAGAACGGACAACAGAGATGTTGCGAACACTGAACAACTACCTTTATATCCTGAACACCGACTCCAACTCCGCACAGAATAGATAGCTAATTCTCGGTATCTGCAACTGAATCTGCATACAGGGGTGCAAGCAGTAATGTGAGTACGAGAACTCAGTAGTAATGAAAATAAATCAAGTCTAAGCGGCAAGAAACACATAAAAATCAATATCATCCATTCACAATATGCACAAACTTTCTTTCCAACAGTATATACATAGATATATGAAATCATCATGCCTTAAAACCAACTTCAGAAAAATCCTTTGAAAAATGTGGTTTTTCAACAATTTCAAACCGAAAGATTTAGTATAAAAATGAAACAAATCATAAGTAGCCCCTCGGCAAAACACATGAATCATAAATCGCCCCTCAAGCAGAACATCACTCAGCACCTCACAATCACTCAGTATCATCCCCTCGGGCAAACCTCACTGTCACTCATGCCTTCCAATCACTCATCATTCGGCACTCGGTAGTCGGCACTCAGCACTCAACACTCAGTAGGTACCTGCGCTCATTGGGGGTGTGTCCAGACTCCAGATGGGCTCCTTCAGACCAAGCGCTAATATCAAGCAACCTCGTGGCGTATCATATCCTCACAATCGGGCCCTCGGCCTCACTCAGTCACAATCTCTCAAAAGCCCGTAGGGCGTATCAGTAAAATAGGGAACTCGACCCAAAACATCATTTTTATATCTTAAAAATAGTGTAAACGAAGCTGAGTTTCAAAAACAGTAAGCACAATGTGACTGAGGGTAAATCATCAATAAACAATGAGGAAATAGCAGTAAAAAGCCCCCAAGGGGTCTAAACAAGTTGGCACGAGGCCCCAAACATAGCTTATAGCCCAAATATAAATATAGTCTTTAGACACAGTTTAACATATGATTTAGAGTAAAATACGCAACTCAATAGCTGCCACGGAGAGGACCAAGTCCAATCCAAAAATCAGTGCGCACCATATACTCGTCATCCGACATGTGCTTCGTTCTAAAAATAGTGAGAAATATGAAATCCGGGGTTTCATACCTTCAGGACAAGATTTATAACCATTACTTACCTCTACCGGGCCACAACAGTAATTCGCGAAGCTCTTGCCTCTCAAATTGGCTCCTGATTGCTCCGAATCAAACCAAAACCAAATTAACATCATCAATATACGCTAAAGGAACACGACCCAATCGAAAACTATCAATTTATACAAAAATCTCGAAATTCGGCCAAACCCGAGCCGCAGGCCCACATCTCGGAATTCGATAAAATTTACATCACTAGAAACCTCGTCCTACACATACCAACAACACCAGAATCGGGCCAAAATTGGCTACCCAAATCTCCAAAAGAATTTTCCAAACCTCCTCCCATTTTTCCAACTTTTTCTACTTTAATCCTTCAAATTTACAAGCCTAATCCGAACAAATTAGCATAGAAACGACATTTATAATCCGGGAACTTACCTCCACTGAAGAACCTCGAATTGTTTCTTCAATTTGCCCTCAAATATTAACCGAAATTTCGAGGAGGCACTCTTTTATACTGTTCTTCCCAGCTAGTCCGCACCTGCGGTCCCAAGTGCGCACCTGCGAAATCCCACTACCAAGCCAAATTCTCGCACCTGCGATCTCTTCTCCGCACCTGCGACTCTGCAGGCGCGACCAACGCTTCGCACCTGCGGACTCCTCCTGCCTAGCCTCCTTTCGCACCTGCACATGGACCTTCGCACCTACGAGTGCCCATCCGCAGGTGCGACCACACAAGTAGCTTTACACCAGCAGCCATTTGCTGCAAATTTCCTAAGTTCAAACCCCCGCCAACCATCTGAAATCAATTCCGAGCCCCTCGGGGCGCCAACCAAACATACCAACACACCATAGCATCATTCAAATTAGTCGAGCCTTTGAAACACCAAAAACAACATGAAAACACCAAAATTACATCAAATTCAAACCTATGAACTTTGGAACTTCTAAATCTCGCCAATGATGCCAAAACTCGCCAAAACACATCTGATTGAACTGAAATTTTGCACACATATCCAAAATGACATTACGAACCTGCTCCAACATCCGGATTCCCATTCCGACCCCGATAGCCTATTTTCCACTTTCGACCGAAAATCGCCAAAAGTTAACTTTCGCCGATTCAAGCCAAATTCTACACCGGACATCAAAACTTCATTCCGAACACACTCCTAAGTCCCAAATCAATTAACGAAGTTATCCGAGCCATAAAATCTACATTGCGAGGTCGTTTACCAATAAATCAACTCTCAGTTGACTTTTTCAACTATTAGGCTACTTTAAGAGACTAAGTTCCTCACTTCTAACCATGACCACTCCGAACCCAAACCAACTGACCCAACACAACATAAACAGGGTAAGCAATATATGATAAAGCAGAAATGGGGGAAATGGGGTTAATCTCATGGAGCGATCGGCCGGGTCGTTACATCTGCCCAGGTATTTACTCATCGCGATCGCGGAAAATGCCTCGAGATCGCGAAGCAAAAGTTTTCTCAGCCCAAAATTAGTTCTTCGCGATCGCGAAGAACTAATGCCTAGCTCTTCCAGATAACCTCTAGTATAATGGTCATAACGTTTTGTACAAAATTCCAAATTGCAAATGGTTTGAATTTTTGAAACCTAGACACCAAAGGATACAACTTTCGATCTTTGATCATTTCCCAATTTATTATATATTACGAGATATAAGCCGACAAAGTCAGCCCTATTCAACACAATGCGATTTCTAAGCTCTTCCCATACAAGCTGTAATGTATCAACCGTAACTCTTTAGAAACAACTCCAAATGAAAAACTATTTGATTTTATGAAAACTAGACACAAAGAGATACAACTTTAATTTTTAGATCATTCCCAAATTCCTTATAGATTGCAAGATACAAGCTTCCAAAGTCGGGTCAGTGCAGCAGAAAAATTCCTCTACGCGATGGCAATTCACTGGCCATTTTACCTCATTTTACTCATCGCGATCGCGACCTGTTCCCTGTGATCGCATAGCACATTGCTGTTGCCAAAATCCAGCAGCTAAAAATGGCCTAGAAATGGTCCGAAACCATCCCGAAACTCACCCGAGGCCCTCGGGACCTCAACCAAACATGCCAACACATCCCATAACATCATTTAAACTTAGTTGAACCGTCGAATCACTCAAAACAACATCAAAATACCAAATTAAACTCGAATTCAAGCCTAAGAACTTCTAAACTCTCAAAATTCGTCAACGATGCCGAAGCCAACCAAACCACGTCTGAATGACCTGAAATTTTGCACATACATCACAAATGATACTACAAACCTATTCCAATTTCCAGAATTCCCTTCCGACCCCGATATCTAATTTTCCATTGTCGACGGGAAATAGCCAAATTTCCAATTTCGCCAATTCAAGCCTAATTCTACCACGGACCTCAAAATTATATTGCGATTACACTCCTAAGTCCAAAATCATCTAACGAAGCTATCTGAACCATAAAATCCCTAATCCGAGATCGTTTACTCATAAGTCAACTTCCGGTTGGCTTTTCCAACTAAATATCCAAATTAAGAGACTAAGTGTCTCATCCCCTTCCAAAATCACTCCGAACTCGGACCAACCAACCTGATACTACACTATGAGGTTGAATAACACATAAAGAAGCAAAAATGGGGAAGAAGGGGCTATAACTCTCGGAATGACCGGCCGGGTCGTTACATCCTCCCCCACTTAAACATACGTTCGTCCTCGAACGTGCCAAGAGTTGTTCTCCAACACCATCAAACCGCCGTGTAATCTCAACATGCACATACCTGGGGGTGATCCCATGTCACCCTATCCCATATAGGTCTAATAACACAGCATAACAAAAAAATTTTCATCCAACCTAGCCCAAGCCTTAGAATAAAAAATTTTCCACATCTGAAATCTTCTATAAGAGAATCTCGTATCTACACACTGTATAAGTATGAACAAGATGTACCCAACCATAGCCATAACTCAAGATGAAATCACATGATATCCCATGTAACTCAAACACTCGTAGCGATAATTTATAAACACGGTGGCTTCTCAGAACAACCCAATGCTGATAATAAACCTATTATCAAATGGAGACCCGTTCGAACACCTTCATATACTGCCAATGATGAAATAAACACACAGAAACCATAACCATTCGTCGGGTCAACAAGTGGTGGAACTCCCTCTCCTTTGATAGACTCTATATCAAAATTTCTAAGCCGATTAGCATCAATATCCTCCCAAATATGCCACAACTAGATCCGATAGCACCCATTCTAGGTCCGACGACCTCATCTCATCCAACACAACCACTCTAGCAACATCACGCATCAATACAACTTAAAGCCATAACCCGTGCAGTCTGTGCAATAATAGACAACATCCCAAATGTGCTCAGACATGGAATATGACATCAAATAAGAGAACCATCCCGCAAGATCAAAGAGTACCACCACAACGCAATGGAAAGAACTCCTCACACACAGCAGAACCAAAAAACATGAATCCAACACACAAGGATCATATCTCAACATAACTCCGCCGCAATGCGACCCCAACCAAACGCCGACCCATATTAAATACCTCGCTCCCCCTTGCTCAAAATTCACAACCACGCGAAATTCGATACCAAGTAATCAAGGTGCATTACCATAACCACGAAGAATCAGACGATACCATGCCACACGAAACCCGAAGGAACATAACCAATAGGCCTCGATCATGCAATACCCAATTACTCCTCTCACTCAAATGCCTCTATAAGACCACAATAGAACCGCACCATGTGTGCCTAAAACCAGCATATCATAACTCCTCGTAACATAGAAGGGTAACTCATAGAACATATTGGAAAACGAGTAAGCTCAACTCTAACCGAATGACATATCCCTCAACAACAACAATACGAAGTCAACCAATCCGACCCGGTGTAGAACACACATCCATACCGGGCCTACAAATGAACCCTAAATCAACTCTGGTCATCCACTATAGACTAATAAACTCCCAAAAGCCCATAATAACTTAATCACAACATATGCTATCTTCTGACCAACCTCGGCTATGTTTTCCCAGTCCACAACCACGAAACAATCTATTCATATAACTCATAATCTCCAAATACATAGAACACATGGATCACCATATCCGATCTCAACTCCAACGCCTGAATGTCTTCCACCACCTCAATACACGATCATCCCATGAGGAATACTTCTATAATCCTTCTGTGCCACAAGGAAAAATTTGAACACCAGCAGTAGATCTAGTAAGAGAGTGCCGCAATACCAATGAAGTATCCATAACTCGAACATATCACCCTTCTGAAATGTATACTCTCACCAAGCCATACCAGTTATTAATATCATTTACCTAGTCATCTGAAATTTTCCATGCTGCCTAAGAATTTATGACCTTCCTTTCAGAACTGAACGGTGACCTTACACATACAAATCTCACTCCCATAAAATATAAAACATATACCATGCCATCCTATGATAATTGTGAGAACTTCATAATCCACTCTGAGTCACAAGCAACTACGTACTCATCTAGCCAAGAACTTTCCATTTGATCCCATCTAGGAGAAGATCACTATACATCCCATACTCCTCGCGCCAATAGAAAATGCACATCTCAATCCATGGTAGAAACCATCAAGAGCTCTCTGAATCCCATTTGCACACAACCAAACCATCAGGCTCGAATCCTTCTAACTCAACCAAGCTACGTGGGTCACCAAAACCCGAGAGCATTTCCACGAATCACACGCGGAATCCTCACCACATCATAAGCGCCCAAGGAACTGATCTTACTCATTATCATGCCGATCCAACCTACTCCAAGTTATCCTATTTCTTCGATTTCCTGTTGCCTTACCTTCAAATTGATTCTTCTCCTTTCTATAATACCGAAATCTTTAATCAAAACTCACCACGCGAGGCCCTAGCACAAAAACACACTTCCCTAAGGCTCATAAGCCGCTGAATATTCTCTTAAGCACCCCAAAAGTACCACAAGCCAAACACTTACTCTAAATAGACTTTCTACGAATTCAAGATATTCTTTCCCTTTCTTGATACCGAAATATAGAATCCATAATAATGTAGAAATGCCACAAGTCTTGACACCCCCCAACGTGAATCTCAATTTCTAGCTAACTACACATCTTGAAGATTCCCAATTGTTACACATAAATCTTGAATCCATTAGAACCATTCTCGAGAGTCATTCCCAAACTTCACCTCTGCAAGTCATAACTGATTCACCAGTATACCTCGAACTGAAACCAATACAACACATAATCGTGCAACAAAATTATCACTAGCAGACTCCCCCACTTGTCTCAAATCCATAGATCAAGACAAACAATAATTCACACTGCCCATATGCTATCACTACCACAATACGCAGTGAGATTCAACTAAACCTTTGATAAGCTCATATAACAAAAATAATCTAATATCTCAAATCTTCTGCAAATCTTACATTCACCATTGCAATAGACATGCCAACTTTCACAAGAGATCTACACTCAAATTAAAACATATATCATTTACTGGTAAAAGACAACTTGCTACAAAACAGCATAAGGATCACACAACTTTAGGACACCCCGCATGAGATAACCCCACCTGCTTAGCCTAAACCTGATATCTCTATATACCCTTCCAAAAACATAGCTATTACGCAACAACTTTATCCTCTTGCATTAAAACACAACCAATGCCTACCCTCGAGGCATCACAATACGCGATATAAGAACCTGAAGCTGATGGTAGAACTAATACTGGATTTGTGGTCAAAGCAGTGTTAATCTTCTAAAACCTCTCCCTACACTCGTCTGACCACCTGAATACCCTCACTGACACCATGTGCCCTTAGAATGCTACTAAACTGAGCCAAAATTCACACTTGGAGAACTTTGCATAAAGCTTCTCCTCCCTCAATCTCTTAGATACAATCCTCAATGGCTGAATATGCTCCTCCTGGCTACGTGAGTACACCATGATGCCATCAATGAATACAATATAGAAGGAGTCCAAATATAACTGGAATACACTGTTTATCAAATGCATGAACGCTGCTGGGACGTTGGTCAGACCAACAGACATCATCAAGGACTCATAACACATCATGAAGATCTACTTCACTCCACCACTAAACTGCATGAGAGGTCCTTTAATACACCACAACTTGCGGAAATACATCAACTCAAGACAGAAGTCAAGCACCCAATAGTTCTTGATACATCTCCAACCAACTCTTTTTGCCACATTGAAACAATCTAAACAGATCTCACCACCAAATAATACTCACCACGTAGTCACCCACTCACAAAATCCCACCAATAAGGACACAAACAGACATATAAGTCCCAAATGCACGTGCTCACACAATCAAAATCTCAGTACTCAGTCCACAGACAAAATCCAGCTTCAAGTCCTCCAGACTGGTCCATCATCAACATGCTAAGATCACACCTCGCGCCTCATCCATGGAAAGCACAAGTAATGGATGCACAGCTGATACCGAGCGCTCACATGCGTGATGGAATACATGGAAGTAATTCAAAGACTTACGCTTTAGGCTGAATTAATCGATTCGCACGACAAGAATTCAAGAATGTGAGATTTTACCTAAGGGTTCCGCAGCCTCTCTAAGATAAGTACAGACGTCTCCGCACCGATCCGCAAGACTCTACTAAACCTGCTCATGACTTGTCAGACCTATGTAACCTAGGCTCTGATACCAACTTGTCACGACCCAACTACCAAGTCGTGATGGCGCCTATCGTGGTACTAGACCAACCTACTCACTACCCAAACAACAAAATATTTCTTTTAAAAAATATTTACTTTCAAGCTATTTAGCAATAAAAGCTTCATAAGAAATTTCAAAATAAAAAAAAATACAGAAATAAAGGTCGGCCATTGGGTGTCACTAGTCATGCATCTACAATATTTTTCTAACAATACCAGGACTAAAATAGTCCAGAAATTCACTAAAAATAACTATAGAAAGGTAGGAGGGAGAAGAGCAGGGATTCTATCGCCATGCAACTACCTTACTAACTCTGAGAATCTGCTTCAGAAATAATCAACAGCCTTAACGGAGTCTAAAAAACACCTGAATCTGCACACAAGGTGCAGGGAGTAACGTGAGTACGCCAACTCAGTAAGTAACAGTCATAAATAAAGGCTGAGTGCAGTGACGAGCAGTAAAATCATATAAAGTTCATAATATAAAGTCTCAGTGAAACAACAAATACCAAATCGGTGATCAAGTCAAAATATCTCGTAAAACTCCAGTTTCAATGGAAAACGTGTAAGAATATTTTCAACAGTTTCAATAGATACTCAATATAAAAATAGAGTGAAAATAATGATTACATAAACAAGCCCCTATATCACTCATAAACAGCCCCTCGGGCAAGCCTCACAGTCACATATGAATAGCCCCTCGGGCATACCTCACCATCACTCGTATTGCCCCTTGGGCATACCTCACCATCACTCATGCCTCCCCATCACTCATCACTCGGAAGGGTGTGTACAGACTCCGGAGGGTCTCCTTCAGTCCAAGCGCTACATATCAAGACAAATCATGGCATCAAATCACTCAGGCCCTCAACCTATCATATCCTCACAAATTATGCCCTCGGCCTCACTCAGTCATAAACCTCACAAGCCATTCGGGAATTTCAATAAATAAGGGGAACCAGCCCAAAACAACTTTCATATATTTTAAATTAGAGTAATGAAACTGAATTAAACAGTACACAGGAAAAATCATGACTGAGGATATGCTTTCAAATCAAAACAGTGTGCGGATAGTAATAAAATACCCCTGAGGGTCCAAATAGTACATGCACAAGGCCCCAAACATGGCATTCATCCCAAGTTATAAGAATTATTTCTAAAACATATAGCTAGTATACGACTTTAAATCAAAATGTGAAACTCTGTAGTTGCTACGTGATGGACCAAGCCACAATCCCGAACGGTGCATGCCCACACACCTGTCACCTAGCATGTGCGTCACCTCAATATAGTGAAATAGTACGAAATTCCGGGGTTTCATACCCTCAAGTCTAGATTTACAATCGTTACTTACCCCAAACTGGAAAAAACTCTACTCCACAATGCCCTTACCGCTCCATTCGGGCACAAATCACCCCGAATCTATCCAAAATCAGTATATCATTAATATATGCTAAAGGAACGAAATTGACATAAAAATTATCATATTAAACAACAAATCCCAAAATTGGACAAACCCGATCCTCGGGTCCACGTCTCGAAATCCAGCAAAAATTAAAAAATTACAAACCTATTTCACTCACGAGTCCAACCATATCAAATTTTCTCCAATCCGATAACAAAATCCCATTCAAAGCCCCAAAAATCGAACTCAAGAATTCTTCCCCATTTTCCTCAATTTTCCACCTAAAATCACAAATTAAATGATGAAATTAAAGGCATAATGATGGAGTTTGACCAAAATTAGATAGAAATCACTTACCATATCCCATATGGTGAAAATCGCTTCAATCCGAACTCCATAGCTCCAAATATGTTAAAAATGGCCGAAACCTCGATATATAACTCCCCTAGGTATTTACTCATCGTGATCATGGAAAATGCTCAGCGATCACGAACCATAACTTTTCTGAGCCCAAACTTTTCCCTTCGCGATCGCGAAGAACAAATGCCCAGCTCTTCCAGAAAGCCTCTAGTTTAATGATCATAACAATTGTACAAAACTCCAAATGGCAAATGGTTTGCCTTTTTGAAAACTAGACACAAAGGGTACACCTTTTATTCTTTGATAATTTCCCATATCCTTATATACTACGATATATAAGCAGACAAAGTCAGCCTATGCAACACAATGCAATTTCAAAACTCTTCCCGGACAGGCTGTAGTGTATCAACCGTAACTATTTAGAAATAACTCCAAATGCAAAATGGTTTGATTTTCTCAAAACTAGGCACAAAGAGATACAACTTTAATTTTTTGATCATTTCCAAGTTCCTTATAGATTGCAAGATACAAACTTCCAAAGTCGGGTCAGTGCAGCAGAAATATTCCTCTACGTGATCGCAATTCACTAGCCATTTTTCCTTATTTTACTCATCGCGATCGTGACCTATTCCCCGCAATCGCATAACACATTGTTGTAGCCTAAAACCAGCAGCTAAAAATGGCCTAGAAATAGTCCAAGACCACCCCGAAACTCACCCGAGGCCCTCGGGACCTCAACCAAACATACCAACACATCCCATAACATCATTTAAACTTAGTCAAACCTTGGAATCACTCAAAACAACATCAAAATACCAAATTACCCTCAGATTCAAGCATAAGAACTTCTAAACTCCCAAAATCCGCCACCGACGTCGAAACCAACCAAACCACGTCCGAATGACCTGAAATTTTGCACAGTCATCAGAAATGACACTACAAACCTATTCCAACTTCTGGAATTCCCTTCCGACCCTGATATCTGATTTTCCACTGCTGACCAGAAATAGCCAAATTTCCATTTTCGTCAATTCAAGCCTAATTCTACCACGAACCTCTAAATTACATTCTCATCACACTCCTAATTCCAAAATCACTTAACGAAGCTATCTGAACCATAAAATCCTTAATCTGAGATTGTTTACTCATAAGTCAACTTCCAGTTGACTTTTCCAACTAATTATCCAAATTAAGTGTCTCATCCCCTTCCAAAATCACTCCGAACCCGGACCAACCAACACGATACCACACCATGAGGTTGAATAACGCATAAAGAATCAAAAATGGGGAAGACGGGGCTATAAATCTTGGAATGACCGGTCGGATCGTTATCGACACATCAAAAGGTTTTGCCACAAGTGGTTGCAAGACATTAGAGAAGGAAAGAAAGTTGAAAATAACAAGAACAATGTTGCTGATATTTTCTTAGATGGCCTTATTTTTGCTTACAATAAAAATATCATCAATTTGGTATCCCATGAGACGAGTTGGATAGTAGATTCCGGAGCTACCTCACATGTCACACCAAGAAAAGTTTTTTTCTCATCTTATACTCGTATTGATTTTGGAGTGTTAAGGATGGGCAATGCTAGTGAAGTTAAGGTGTTGGGTGTTGATACAGTTTGTTTGAAAACTAATAATGGTTCAACGTTACTTCTAAGATGTCAAGCATGCTCCAGATTTTCCTTTCAATATTATCTTCGCAGGAAGATTAGACAATAAAGGTTACCATAATGCCCTCTTTAATAGCCAATGAAAGCTCACCAAGGGCTCGTTAGTAGTGGCTCGAGGAGTCAAGTCTGGTAATTTATATGTGACATAGGGATCTATTCTTAATGACTCCATAAATCTAGTGGAAAGTGACACTTTATCAGAATTGTGGCACAGAAGATTGAGTCATATGGGCGAGAGAGGGATTATGTGTTTGGCTAAGAAAAGTTTTCTTTCTGGAGTGAAATTAGTAAAGCTGAAAAGGTGTATCCATTTTTTAGTTGGCAAACAGAAAAGGGTTTTCTTTCATATCCATCATCCCGCAGGAAATCCCGATTTATTGGAGCTAGTACACTCTGATTTATAGGGTCCTTTTAAAGTAAATTCAAAAGGTGGTGCACTTTACTTTGTGACCTTCATTGATGTAACGACCCTACAGGTTGTTTTTAGAGTTAGATCCTCGATCCCCTATTAATTTCTTCCCCCGTATCTTATTCTGCTATTTCTTTTGTTGTCGGGAGGGTTCGTTTTAGTTTTTAGATTGAATTTAGACACTTAGTCTCTTAATCGGAGCTTAAGTCGGAATGTTGACTTATGGGTAAACGACCCAAGATTTGAATTTGTATGGTTTAGTTAGCTTCGTTATGCTATTTTGGAGATAGGAGCGCGTCCGTAATGTGATTTGGAGGTCCGTAGTAGGATCAGACTGGAATTGGTGAAAATTGGAATTTTGGGTCGGCATGGAGATTTTGATATTGGACCCCGAATGGAATTCCGGAAGTGGGAGTAGGTTCGTAGTGTAATTTTCCACATGTGTTTAAAATTTGAGGTCATTCGGACGATATTTGATATGTTTCGACTTTATTTTTAGAATTTAGAAATTTCAAAGTTCACTAGGCTTGAATTCGCGTGTAATTCTCGTTTTTGATGTTGTTCAATGTGACTTGAAGGCTCTATCGAGTTTGTATGGTATTTTAGGATTGGTTGGTATGTTTGGTTGAGGTCCCTGGGGCCTCAGGTGAGTTTCGGATGCTCAATAGGTTGAAATGGACTTAGGACATTTTGCTGATGTTGCTGAATCTGGTGTAACCGCAGCTCCGCACTTTGGGCCGCAGGTGCGGAGCCGCAAAAGCGGCTATGGAACCGCAAAATAGGATTTTGAAAAAAGTTCAAGGATCGCAGGTGCGAGGGGAGTTCCGCAACTGTGATGCCCACAAGTGCGAGTGAAGGAAACGCGGGCAAGGTGCAGTAATTGAAAATACGCATCTGCGATGGAAATTCCGCAGGCAAGAAACCGCCGATGCGGTCTTGGGATCGCAAAAGAAGAAATCGCTGGGCAGAAAAAAGGATTTTCAAGGGTTTGAGTATATATCAAAAAAATTCAATTGAGAGCTCTGAGGAAGGAAAATTTTCGAGAGTTTTTCTGAGGAAATCATTGGGTAACGATTCCTTACTCTATTTTGATCATATTTCATTAATCTATTGTTGTATTCTTCATCTAATTAAGGAATTTTAGTGAGGAAGTTGGGAAATTGGGGGAAAAGTTCTCCAACCAATAATATGAGATTTGAGTGGGATTTAGGCGTCAGATTTGGATGAGTTTTGTACGAGTGAACCCGTGAGTGAATGGGTGTTCTTATTTGGTAATTTTTTCTTGATTCCGAGACGTGGTCCCGGGAAGGCTTTTTGAGCGATTTTCTAATTCCTTGCTTTAACTTTGATTTCGTTCGTTAGATTAGTTTCTTGTATTTGTATTTATGTTATGTAATTGGTTTTGATTAAATTTGGTCCATTCGGAGTCGGATACTCGTGGCAAGAGCATAATTTCGGATTGATTTGAGCTTGGTTTGAGGTAAGTGGCTTGCCTGACTTATGTGGGGGGGAGGGGGGGGGAACCTCCCCGTAGGATTGGTATTATTGTTGTTATTTGAGCGCCGTGTACGTGAGGTGACGAGTACGTACACGGGATATTTGTTGTAAAACCCGATTTTCATAAAAAAAAAAGAAAAAGAAAATATGTTTTCCCTCTTATTTGAACTTATTAGCTTGTGTAGTATTATGTTAAACTAAGAAAGCATGCCTAATTGCCTTAACTGTTTACTTGAACTACGTGCAACATGCTTAGTTTTTTTACTTGCTTTTCCTTAGCTTACACTTAGGATAAATTGTGAGACTCTGTGCTATGATTATTGAATCTTGTTGTTTTGCTGAATATTTAATTTGAGACTACGGAACAGTATTCCGAGAGATCCCTCTGTGCTGCATATTTATTTTGGGACTACGGAACGGTATTCCTGGAGATTTTCATGTACTGCATATTTACTTTGGGACTGCGAAACGGTATTCTAGGAGATCCCCATGTATTGCATATTTACTTTGGGACTGCAGAACTATATTCCAGGAGATCCCCTGCACATTTACGTTTGGGACTACGGGACGGTATCCCGGGAGATCCCATGTTGAAAAGTTGTGTTCTGTGTCGTGCTTTTGCATGATTCGTTCATTGTTACATTTAAGTCCCTATTATTGTGATATTTCCTCTATTTTACTTCGTTATATATATATATATATATATATATATATATATATATATATATATATATATATGTGTGTGTGTGTGTGTGTGTGTGTGTGTGTGTTCCAGTAGGGCCCTTACCTGACCTCGTCACAACTCGACCGAGGTTAGGCTAGGCACTTACTGGGTACTATTGTGGTGTACTCACGTTCTTCCTGCATATGTTCTTTTTGTGTGCAGATCCAGGTACCTCTCATCCGCCTCATTATTAGTGCAGCCGCAGCAGACCGCCGGAGACTTCAAGGTATATCTGCGCGCGCCCACAGATCCTTGAAGTCCCACTTTATCCTTTATATTGTTTTTCCCTCCTTTAATTCTTTTGACTCTATGTATAGCAGACAGTTAGATAGTTTTCTCTTAGATCTTGTGACTCGTGATTCCGGGTTTTGGGAAGTATTATGTATGTTCGAGTATTGATTTTACTTGTATATGTCGAGCGGCAGTCTACAATTATATAGTATCTATTGAAGCTTAGTTGTTCCATTATTTCTTTATTTCTATTATTTCAATGTTAATAGGCTTACCTAGTCGTAGCGACTAGGTTCCATCACGACGTCTTACGGAGGGAAAAATGGGTCATGACAATTGATGATCATTCTTGTAAGCTCTGGGGGTATCCTTTGAAATCTAAAGATCAAGAACTTGGCGTGTTTAAGGAATTTCAGGCCTCAGATGAGAGACAGACGGGGAAGAAATTAAAATGTATTCGCACTGACAATAGTGGTGAATGTTGTGGTCCCTTTGATAACTCTTGCAAGGAACAAGAAATTTTTCATCAGAAAACTCCACCCAAGATGCCTCAATTGAATGGTTTGGTAGAGAGGATGAATAGAACTCTGGTCAAGAGAGTTAGATGCTTGCTTTCAGAAGATAAACTTCCAAATACATTTTGGGCAGAAGCACTTAATACTGTTGCCTATGTTATCAATTTGTCTCCTGATGTTGCTTTGGATGGTGATGTCCTAGACAGAATTTGGTTTGCCAAAGATGTTTCTTATGATAACCTGAGAGTTTTTTGGTGTAAAGCTTGTGTGCATGTTCCTAAAGATGAGAGATCGAAACTGGATGTCAAAACTAAGCACTGCATCTTTATCGGTTATGGTCAAGATGAATTCGGGTATAGTTTTTATGATCCTGTTGACAATAAACTTATTAGAAGTCATGATGCAATATTCTTTGAATCCCAGACTATTGAAGATATTGACAAAGCTGAGATGATAGATTCTCAGAGTTGAGAGCTTAGTTGATATTGGTCTAGTTTCAATTGCTAAGGCACCTATTGCACATGAAGGAACCCAAGACAACAATAAAGATAGTGATCAAGAGCAAAATAATCATCATGGTGGAGATGTTATGGATACTCAAGTTGATGAACTTGTGGTTCATCAGCAACCAATTCCTGCTCAGGTAACTACTTCGAATGCTCCTGAAACCTCTCTTAGAAGATCAACAAAGGAGAAGCAAAAATTCATGCGCTATCCTCCTGATGAGTATGTACTTTTGACTGACATGGGAGAACCTGATAACTATGATGAAGCCATGCAAGATACTCACAAAGATAAGTTGATCGAAGCCATGGAAGATGAGAGGAACTCACTCCATGAGAATGGCACATATGAGTTGGTGAAAGTGCCGAAAGGTAAGAGAGCTTTATATAACAAATGGATATTTAGAATAAAGAAAGATAACTGATCACGCTCAACTATGTCTTATAAAAAGACTAAACGGGCGCTCCAAATATAATTTGGGATATTAAGCCCAAAGTCGATCCCACAGAGAATTGAACGTATCAATTGAGTCTATAAAAT